>LGRX02008951.1:0-14451 GCA_001247695.2 Cymbomonas tetramitiformis
TGGCACCCAAGGATCACGGGGCTATACCCCAAATTGTGTGCTGGCAATGAATTTGGGGCGTGCGGGGGAAGGAGACGCTGGCGCGCAGGGCTCTTTGTGTACTGCGTGGTGGCACTGCCGGAGATGGTCGGTGGCTTGCTGGAGAATAGCTCCTTTGACATCATGACAATATTCTCAAGTCAGATGCCACGCCCCGCAGTAAAAACCGCCAGCATGGCGGTCCTCTTCAACTTATACACCATGGCCTACTTCATGTTCACAGGCCTTGCCCAGGCAGTTGCCATCCGTGTTGGCAATGCAATCGGCGGGGGCTTGATTGCAGAAGCTCGCCGGGTGGCCAAGGCCGGCCTCATGCAGGCCACCCTGCCAGGTGGGCGCCCCGGTCACTCGGCTCGGCGGGGGACAAAGCGGCTCCATTCCTTTCCGAACGGAGGCGCTCTACACTGCAGAGAAACCTAGCTCACATATCATATTGCGGTATACATAAGGATCTGAACCCATATGGATTCATCTGCAGGTATCTTGTAGCTAGGTGCTTCTCAACGGCTTTCGCAGGCAATTTAGATCGAAGCTAACTGTGGTTCTGTGCTATTTTCGTCACTTCGCACTGCTAACTGTGGTTCTGTGCTATTTTCGTCACTTCGCACTGCTAAGTTTCTGTGCTATTCTCATCACTTCGCACTGCTAAGTTTCCACCAGCTCCTAATGCTTGAGTGGCGCACTGATGCCAGTACTTGATGCATCCAGTGTAAAGCTCGACAACTGCTCGGTTGATTGGTCGATTGGCGAGTGGCGGGCTCACAGCTGCCATGTTCACGCTTGTGTTCTTATTGGGTGGAGCCCAGCTGGCGCGAATCTTCACGTCAGGTAACAGCAACAGTATACACGCGTCGCCATGACGTGAAGAGGGCTGCTAGCATATGCAATTTTTTTGTGTTCCGGCGGTCTGTTCCCCGCTGGAGCCCGTGCTGCCCGTGGATGGTTCTTTTTTGCGAGCAAGATCCGATGGCCAGCGAGCAGACTGAGCCACGGACCTGCAAATTTGGAGTGAGCGCTGTAAAAGACACGGAGTCATCTGCAGGCATGCGCTGGGAATAGTTCCGGTGTTGTTAACATGATAGTAAGTCTTTGTGTGATGGGCAAGATATGGCTTCTCGTATTATTGGGCTGCCTAATGAATTGAAAACTCATGAGGCCTCTCCTGATGCGAGAACTGCCATTGGGGGGGGCATCTCAGATCACGAGGTTGTGCGCACGGTATCAGCAGCAATGCCTATTGCAGCGTTGTGTCTAACATTTGATGGGCTTTTCACTGTGATGACCGTGGGGGTTCTCGCTGGGCAAGGTGCACTTCCCCACCCCTCCATTTCCTTGTCTCCCTGCTTTGTCACAACCTTCTTCACCATGTCTGTAAACATGCCATTAGTTAAGCGCCCATTCTGCCAATCCTGATTAGATTCGTATCATCACTTGCGCAGAGGGAGAGCACAAGAGGGGCGGGGATAGGACAACACGCTCTTGCCACTCCTGCAGCTCCCTTGTTGGACCGAGGGAGAGCACAGGAGGGGCAGGGCTGCGATCTTAAATATGCATGCGTATTTCTTCCAGCCTGGTTCCTTCTGGTTGCAGTCGATGAACAAATGTGGGTTGTTGGAGGCTTGTTGAACAGGGGATACGAAGACAAATGGCATCTGCCGCGTGCTGTTATTCGTGTCTTGCGGGACACTAGGTTGGTTCTTGGGTTGCCAGAAAAACTTGGGTTTAAATGGTCTGTGGTGGGGTATTTTCTGCTCCTTGTCTGTTGTTGCAATTTATTCCTTGGTGGTTGTTCTAAAAAGTGATTGGGCAGCTGCATGCGAAAAAGCAAAGGACCGACAGCGCGCTTGAGCTTCGATTATGGGCATGCGCTGAAAGTGTGAAGACATGTAAGAGTTTGATAAAAGTAATTGATCGTGTTTAGCACTCAACAAAACCGTTGGACACGTGCACATATGGGCTTCTTAATCGAGTACGTATGGGCTTAGAATTGATGGGGATGGTTTGGAAATGAACCTGTGCACCTCGAAGCAGTAATGCATAGCAGCAGATTTTCAACTCATAATATTACCGACTTTGAGCTCACATTGGGGCAGCTTTTCACCTCATATAATAGACGACTTTAAGTAGGGGCAGATTTTCCGCTCGTAAAGGTGCCAATAAACACCCCTCAACAACCTTAAATCTATTGCCACCCTGCAATTCATGCATTCAACAAACAAACAATTTACAAGAAACCGTCTCTGATTTTCCCGAATGACATTCACAAGACGAATGGCTACAAAATGTTAAATACACAATTCTCGAGGCCCGAAAAACAAACTGTAAAAGGACTTTGTTGACGCCAACAAAGTCTATGAATAAATTATGCAAGCACGGTAATGTGATTGTTGAACTGAAACGCTGAAATTGTATGCCCTTCTTTCTTCTGCTCGGAGGCTATCTACAATGCTATATGCACACACACGCGTATATATGATTGCATCGATATATACTATCCACAACCGTATAAATTCATTCATTCGTCTCAGATGATCCAACTGTAGAAATTATTGTGTGTTGATTGGGTGCGGTTCGCTTAGACAAGGGCGGCTTAGGGTGGCATTCTACTGTATTGAGCATACGTATTTTGATGTGCGTATGCCAAAATTCATCATCACGTGATCATGAAATCTGCTGTAAGTCTCGATTGCCTGTCATCTGGCATATAATGCATCGAGGAATGTAATACATGGGGCAGGTCATAGGTCCTAGGTCCTGAATATCTAGTCCCCCATGAAACAATTTTACATTTTAGCAGCTTACTTTTATTACCGCTGACCACTTGCGATTACCTTGTACAGTTTAGCACGATCGTGGGCAGCGAACCCTTTCACAGTGCGGACAACCAACAAGTTAAATCGACCGGCAGGGCTTACTTTATTTTGGTGGCTTCATTCCAACATGCAGACCGGCAGATCTTTTGATGCTTTGAACGTGCCTAGCCAATAGCTGAAAAAGAAATCAAGTGATCGGAGTTGTATTATTTTTATTTTTTTTGGCTCTTAGCTCATCCGGCTGCTCTAGCATGCACTTTATGCTTTAGCTTATAAGCCCCATCCTGAGACCTTGGCTATCTTCTAGAGTTGTACATTTCACATTACGTTCGGTAATCTCTCGTAACTAGGGTGGTGTACTGTCACAAGCTGTGCACCGCCTCAAATGAGGTGGTGTGCTGGAAATGACACCCTGACTAGTTCGTACAGTCACGAGTGCCATATTCAGTGCGCCATTCTCGGTGTACAGCTTGTGTACGAGACTCGGTATATATTCTGTTTATCCGAGTTTAGCTCGATCCGTTGTTCGCCCGTCGGCAGCAGTTTCCCTCTGCTTGTTGAGCTGTTTCCAGCACGTTGTTGGGTTTTAAAATGAATCCATATACTATGCGCGGTGTCGCAGGTTACACAAGTCATGGACGAGGAGTTTGTAGTGGAGCCGAGAAAACTCCTTTTTGATTTGGACAACCGGTGATATTCCTGAGTGTTTGGTGATATTCATTGATCGCCAAAGAAATAGGTTTGTCTATGTGTATACTCAATGGGGTTGCCATGTACGCCACATCGGGGTGCCTAATAATGCATCCACAATGTGCCGAAACGTGACTGCATGTACAATAGCTGATATTCATACTGTATTTCCCATACCCGCCGTTTAAGCGGTGCTACAAAATCTCCACGGAACAAAAAAATGCGGGCTTTCTTCGCCGCACCCTCGAATTTCGGGAATGCGGATGCATCCGACGCTCGTGGCTGACATGTTTTTCCTAGTGCCGCGTGCCGCTCATGCTTCCACGCTTTGTGGAATGCAAACCTGCTTTAGCAAACAGTTTTGCATGTGGGGACCAGACTCTTTTTTTCTCGTTCCGAGAGCTTTACCATTTTGAAGCTTGGGACGTGGATTTTATATCTCGCCGACATAATCAAAGAAATTTGGGGTCTCGGTGGTTCATATGAGCCCCATCGTATCGCACGACTACGATCAGTAGCGCACGTGCGGTGCGTCATATAAATAGCTCGAAAAAAGTGTGCCTTCTATAGAGGGTAAGAACCGATGATGAGGAGACAGTTCGAGTTGATCAAATAGGCTAGGACGGGAGAAACCGCAAACTCTCGTACCGCTCGTCTGGGAACAAGATGACTGAGTGTCCACTACCCTGCGGTGCATTACGATGTACGCAAGCGTTTTTGGGAACATCCCAATGTACCCATGCAAGCTTTTTCGACATAGCAGGCACCATATTGACATTCATGACAACGCACTTTGACCTCAAGGCAGGCATCGTGGAGGATGGAAATCTGACATTTGGCACGTATACTCAAGATGGGACATGGATGGCTGCGCACTGCGCCATCATGGCGACCATACCCCTTGCTCAATAATTATTTGCACAGTTTTTGTTCGTGATCAACGAAAACACCCGAAGGGCGAATTGCCATACTGCTCATACTGATCCTGTTTGTTGGGGTCTTGTTTTCGGCGATAACTAAAGTTCTAGGCATCCTTTTTGCACGATTCTTCGCATACCTTTTATTGTGGAACTAGGCAGACGACTTCCGATGACATGGCGCCTCGTTATCGGCCATACCGTATGTGCACACTATATATGCTGGAGTCTGTGTGTCACCACCCGCTGGGAGTCATCACCTTGGTGCGTCCTGTATCAGCATCGTGACTTTGCGTCAAGTAACCGCAGATGGTGGGAGGGGGCAGCCAGATTGAATTTTCTGTGTTCTGGGAACTCTGGCCTGAACCTTTTTTTTCAGGCCTGAACTTTTTCCAGTATCTGACCTGATTCTTCAGGCCCCGAACTTACCTGTAAATTAACTCATCAGGGTCTGAACTTGTTTTTATTATACACCCAAGAAAAAATCTCGTCGTTTATATATGTTTCCCACAAAAGTTCAGAGCCTGAATTTTGGATTTTACACTCTTAACAACAGGCCTGACCTTTTTTTTCAGGGCCTGAACTTTTTATTCACTCTTCGTGTTATATAAAGTTTAGAATTATATTCTGATGTCGGCATCACACACCCTGAAATTAAGTTCAGGGCCTGAACTTTTACTGTATTCCAAGCCCTGAAAATTTCTTCAGGCCCTGTACTTTTTATTTGAGCCCTCAACTTTCATTTCAGGCCCTAAAATTACATTTTCAGGGCCTGAAAATATCATTTGAGACCCTGAAAATTCTTTTCAGGGCCTAAAACGTCATTTTCAGGCCCTCGGATGACGTTTTCAGGCCCTGAAAATCATTTTCAGGCCCTCGGATGACGTTTTCAGGCCCTGAAAATCATTTTCAGGCCCTCAAATGACATTTTCAGGGCCTGAAAAGTCATTATACCAAAATGTATAATGACTTTTCATTCTACATTTTGGTATAATAATGTATAATGAAAATCATACATGATTATTTGTATAATTTTGATACAAATTTATATTATATTATACAAATTTATATTTTGATACAAAATAAAAGATATTATTTTTGGTATACCTCCAAAAATAATTTTGGGAGCGACTAAAGTCATTTTTATAGGTACAAAAGTTATTTTTGTACTACAAAAATAAGTTGGTTGGCATTTTTGGATGCAAAACACGATTTTTGGAGGTTTTGTATGCAAAATTTTGGAAGTACAAAAATGTCATCGTAAGTAGGAACATCACTCCCGGACATACTCCTGTGCGGACTCTGGCTCGTCAGGGCCGCAGGATCCGGCTCCAGACTCTGTTGCGACCGACGTCTCCATCATGGGGTTCGGTGCCACCGATCCTCCTGCGGAGGCCGAGTAGCTGGCGACGGATTCTTCCGAAGCTGCGGCTGGCACGTCTCCATCGACTGCCGCGTTCAATGCCATGGAGCTGGGCACCGACAACACCGACTGGCCGGCGTTCCGCACGGTCCCTTGGGTGCCGAGCATTATTCATTGACCCTACGTACGTACAGTCTGTGTTCGCAATGTGTGTACGTGACGTGCACGCAACGCGTCACGCGGATCACGTAGTCTGTGGGTGACGCGTCAAGCAAATTCCAGGGGGTTAAGAGGTGCTTTCTCGACGTTCCAAATTGTCACTTTCTTTCGATACCTCTGCTCCTTATGATTTGGAACCGGGTCAAATTGCCTTACTTAATCAGCAGCAAAGCGCGAATCCCAACGGGCGACACAGACGAACTTCCGATCTCACGATCGCCAGACGCTAACGATGACAGTGCCACTGCAGTCGCGTACATTTACCGCGACGCCACCCACACGTTATGGCATGACATGTTGGGACGCAAAAAGCGAAGCACTCTCGCGCACATGATCCTACGGTCAGATGGCCTAGTGGAGATCTCTTTTTGAGATCGATCCGCCTGGTACACGTAAAGATCAAAGTATCCATTGGCACACCTATCTAGTAGCATACTAAAATAGTAATTTATGCGACCTCTGGAGCACCTTGAAAATCTGCCCTTGTGTGCGTGACGCGTCACGCGATCTGCTTGACGCGTCACGCGGATTACGTGACGCGTCACCAACAGTAATGCATGGTTTTCTGCCGGTAATAGACACGTTTCTTTCATGTGTGCGTGGTGTGCACGTGACGCGCGTGACGCGTCACGCACGGATCACGCACACAGATGCATGCGTGTGTGCGAACCACTCGCGCCACGCATACGTCACGCACGGTGTCGGATGTTTGG
Source organism: Cymbomonas tetramitiformis (assembly GCA_001247695.2). Lineage (NCBI taxonomy): Eukaryota > Viridiplantae > Chlorophyta > Pyramimonadophyceae > Pyramimonadales > Pyramimonadaceae > Cymbomonas > Cymbomonas tetramitiformis. Next base: position 6,755 of record LGRX02008951.1, read on the forward strand.
GTGCGTCACGCGTCACGCACATGCAATTTTGATATGATCTATAGCTTACACGTAAGTAGCACGTTAATTTACTATGTACGTGACGCGCGTGACGCGTCACGCACGGAGCACGCACACCGACACATGAATGCGTGTGCGCGAACCACTCGCGCCACTCATACGTCACGCACGGTGTCGGATGTTTGGGTGCGTCACGCGTCACGCACATGCAATTTTGATATGATCTATAGCTTACACGTAAGTAGCACGTTGATTTACTGTGTACGTGACGCGCGTGGCGCGTCACGCACGGAGCACGCACACACACATGAATGCGTGTGCGCGAACCGCTCGCGCCACCACACCACTGAGGATTTCTGTTAATAAAGTGTTAAAAAGTGTTAATTATGTGTTAAAAAGTGTTAACGGGTAGGAACTGTTAATAGTGGTGTTATAAATCCCGGTGGTAGATAATGATTGGCTTGGGCGAAAGTTAAGGAATTATATAATTCATGTTAACAGATTGTTAACAGAATGTTAAATTAACACAATTTTAACAGAATGTTAACACTTAATCGGAGGGGTGCCGGAGGGAGTTGAAATAGGCCCCCCTCGCGAGATCGTTACACATGTAAGGAATATTAACAGAAAATTAACACTTTTAATAGGAATCATACACGTGGCACTCGGATTAACAGTTTTACCGGATACTAACACTTGGCTGACTGTAAACGGTCATAAATTAACAGATTTGACCGGATCGTCCACGTGTCATGACTATTAACACTAGCACCACTAGATATTAACAGAAATTCCAGATTGTTCCACGTGGCATGTCTATTTACACTAGCACCACTAGCTATTAACAGAAATTCCAGATTGTTCCACGTGGCATGTCTATTAACACTAGCACCACTAGCTATTAACAGAAATTCCAGATTGTTCCACGTGGCATGCTAAGAGGGACTGCCGATGCTACTAAAAGTACCACTGGAACAGATTCGTTCCATGTGGCAAGCAGGCATTCGCTAGCTACACAGAGCAATTGGACGGAGCTGATGAAGCTGCGCTGGCGTTCGGTGTCCTCCTTCGATTGCTGCGCGGAGCTCATGAGGTAGCTTGCGCTATTGCTTCTTGCAACGTACCGCTTTCATCCCCGGCCATAGGTAAGTGGCGTGTAGAGGTACGCGGTTTCCAGGTGGGCGATGGATAATGACCTTGGTTTCGAGACGGCTTACCGGTAGGAGAAGTGTACGTTTTTCTGCCTCGTTGCACACATACACGCCCCGGCTGTTCATGGTAAGGTCCTCAACAGTGGGGTAGGCGGTCACCATAGCCAGGCGGCACACGGTGTCGTTGGCGGCGGAGTTCTCGGCGGAACGCTTCAGGAAGATCAAGTAGTAAGCCTCCACGGTGCCGTACTCAAAAGTGTCGGCCGCGCATGTACTCAAAGCCACGTTGAAGGAGATACGCGTTTTTGCCCGGGTGTAAACCCGGGATGTGAAGTCTTCATCGCCTCTTCGCATGCGCGAGAATCGAAGGACGTCCATTGCTGCATCCAGGGAAGGGCTTGCATGATCGCTAAAAAGGGATCGGACGCACCCCACCAGTTCCCGGTGCAGACGACCCCCCTCCTCGTTTGCCAACGCAGCGGTTGGTACACCGTCGCGGACGAGATAGTGGCCGGTGTCAAGGAGATAGCACACCTTGGAGGAATCGTCAGCCCGGGTGGTCCTAGAATCATGGTATTCGCCGCCATTGGCCATGGCCATCTCCGTGAGCATGTCCGGAAGGAAGCGGATCCCTTCGTAGCTCCACGCCATGTCGTCCACCGCCTCTTTCGTGAGATACGCGTTCGCTATGCACGTGTCGATCGCCTTACCTCCGACCGGGGCTGGCACCACCCCCTTGCTGTCGCCCAGGAGGCGCTCGACCCAGAGCTCGTTGGTGCTGCTCACCACGCCGGTTTCCTCCTCTTGCTTGCACAAGTGAACGACCGCCATGCGCAGATTCAACGTCAACATGTTCATGGGGCATTGCTGTTCCACAATCACCGCAAAGGCCCACAGCTCTTTCCCGGCCTCCTTCCGTGGCTCCGCACGGGACTGGAGGTCCCCACACAATCCTATTGCAGGCCCTCTCATAAAGTAGAGCACCGCCCGCCGCAAAGTCCACCAAGCCTTGTCCAACTCCGGATTCAAGTTCTTCAGAACATCCATGAACACCATCGGACTGAAAATCAAGATAAAGTTCAGCATGTCCTCCATGGTGTAGTTCCCTGCAACAGCGAGCCTTTTACAGATCTTAGGCAACCGGTGCATCCTCCCCGCGTATGAAATGACACCAGCTGGAGATGACCGCGAAGGGTCTGGAAAACCGTGTATCTTTAAGAGGAAGATGGGAAGATAATGAAAGAGAGTCTAGTGTGTGGCATCTCAGACTTCCACCGAGAACCTCCAAACCGATTGGTTTGGCGCTCTGGAAGTTGAGCTAATGCCACTAGAAACTATCAAACTGAAAAAACTGTAGCCTACATCGTAGGGTTGCGAAGTGAGAACCCATTTTCCCGATAAATTACTCAAAGCATACGAATAGAAGCCACATCATTCGTATGGTTTGAGTAATTTATCGGGAAAATGGGTTCTCACTTCGCAACCCTACGATGTAGGCTACAGTTTTTTCAGTTTGATAGTTTCTAGTGGCATTAGCTCAACTTCTAGAGCGCCAAACCAATCGGTTTGGAGGTTCTCGGTGGAAGTCCGAGATGCCACACACTAGACTCTCTTTCACTATCTTCCCATCTTCCTCTTGAAGATACACGGTTTTCCAGACCCTTCGCTGTCAGACACCAACAAACTAACAACAGTGCATACATATGTACCTGGTTGTAGTAGCGTTCATCCCTACGGTTAGTAGGTGTGGCCATTCCCTGCCGGTGCACACAAACATGGTTGCACGCGGACCGGGGGAATAAGGTTGGCGCATCTGCCACGCCCGTTCCTACTAAACAAGGCACATGCAAGGTGATGGGTCCGTGGTTAGATCCGGGTGCTCACCCGCGTATTGCACGAAGTCCTGGTACTCCCGGTGCATGTCATGCGGCGCAACTTCAGCAACTGGTAGTCTACCACATACGTCATGAACACGGTGAGCATAGCATTAAACCCGTCCGTGTGCTCACTACGTTGCCGCGCGAGCTCATCCTCGCACTCCGTTTTTTCCTGGGTCGCGCGCATCATCGAGGCATCCACGACTTGCACCCAGTCACGAGGGTCGCCCACGGTGTCCTCCATTGTAACGCCAGCTGTCCCTTCCTTGGACACCTGAACAACCGGCTTCAACACTCCCTTGCGCCACAGCGCGTAGTGCTCCCGGAGGGTAAGCAGGTTTTGCTCAGATGTATCCTTGTGCCACGTACCATACAGCTCTTTCCAACTGGCACTGGCAACCAGGTGCCGGTTGCAAATGTCAATGATTTCCTTGAGGACGACCTCCGAGCAGGCCGCATCCAGCATCTGCACGGACCACTTCCAATCGAAGGTGCATGCCTCCCCGTCTTCCACGGTGCCCTCTGCCGGGGGAGGGCGATCAGACAGATACGCCCACCATGGCAAGTCGCGCAGATCATCAGGTGTCAGGTTTTTGGGCATAATAGGCAGAAAGCCTGCATCGTTGTGCCCGACTGGTTTCACGGTGTCGGGAGGCTTGATCCTATGGACATGATCCTCTAGTAGTTCTTCCTCGACTTGTTTAGATGCATCGTCATCGCCGTGGGCAACCTCGGGCGGGCAGTCGGGGAACATCTGTGCGACAGCACGCAACACGAACACCGTGTGACTTCCTCAGCAACGATATGCCACCGGGAAGCGCACAACATGTAGTTGCATGCAAACGACAGGAGTATATACATGGCGAGCACGGCAAAGCTCCCGAGAACAATATGCCCCCCATAGGAAACCCTCCGTGCACCTGTGTGTTAACCGGTGTGGCTCGTAACATTACCGGATAGGAATTCTCTATACGAGCTCGCACATACGCAAGAACCCCAAGACCCCTAGAGACAATAATGATGAGGTAGACCATTCATAGGAGGCAGACGCTTGCATATAATAAGCTGGACACTAGCCTTGCAAAAGGTCACCATCCGGTAGGCAAATGCATGTATGTGTAGGTGAACACGAAACGAAAACACTTCAAACGACGAGAAGCATACCACGCTGGCGACGGTATGTCCCCAGCGTGACCTCCGGCTTATATGAAGATCGCCCTTTAAAAAAACAGGGACAAGAGCTCAAGAGGCTTGCATAACCGCCGCATCGTTGCGCGACCGGCCCGTTGGCGATCAGCGCACGCGCTACACGGTCCGCAGAGGCTTCAACACATTAAAAAATGCAACCCGGTGAACACGAAAATGAAACACTTCAACCAACCAGATGCATACCACGCTGGCGACGGTATGTCCCCAGCGTGACCTCCGGCTTATATGAAGATCACCCTTAAAAAAACAGGGACAAGAGGCTTGCATAACCGCCGCATCGTTGCGCGACCGGCCCGTTGGCGATCAGCGCACGCGCTACACGGTCCGCAGAGGCTTCAACACATTAAAAAATGAAACCCGGTGAACACGAAAATGAAACACTTCAACCAACCGGAAGCAGGCCAAGCTGGCGACGGTATGTCCCCCAGCGTGACCTCCGGTAGGCAAATGCATGTGTGTGTCTAGCGCGTTATGCGTGATGCGATAGGAATACATACATGGACCGATTTGTTTACGGCAATGTCGGCGCTATATTTACATGTATACATTTGTCAAGTTCACATGTCGGCCCTATTGGAAATCACCCAGCCAGCTCAATGCGAGGCGGAAAGCCTTTGTCACCGACGGTCTGGATCCTAGTGTTGTCAAACGTGCGCAGCAGATTCGCGGCTGTCGGACGCTTGGCCATGTCTACGCTGAAGCATTCCTTCAGGCGCTGCATGAGTGCATGCTTCATGAATCCATTCTGCGGTTTCGCTTGACTTAGGATATAGTCCCATTGGTGACGTTCGCCACCAGCCTGCGGGTGCTGGAAGAGCTGGACCAGGAGGCCACCCACAGACCACATGTCTCCTGGCCTGCTTGGGCCGTGATCCCGGTGCTCAGGAGCAAGATAACGGCGGTCCTCTCGACCGAGAGGACGCTCGTCATGCGCAGACTTCAGGTTTTCTCGATCGACGCAGCCAACTCCGAAGTCGATGACTCGCAGCGTGATGGGATATGGTGATTGCAGCGCTTCGGCAACGACCACATTGTTACCCTTGACGTCGCCGTGCACGATACCCTTGGGGTGCAACTGCTCAAACGCCTTCAGCACCTCCTTGGCAAGTAGCAGCTTGACCTCCAAGGATAGGTCACCCTCAGGCGGATCCCGCATGAATTCCCATAGCGTCCGGCCGCGATCGGGCATGACGAGCATCGGAACTGGCCCGACCCGCAGCGCTAGCCGAGTTTTGGTCTCCACACCCCACCGTGTACAGGGCACGACGTAAGTGGGTGCCGCTTCCGACGCCAGTTTTGTCATGACTAGCTCCTGCGCACACCGCTTGAACTCCTTGGGCGGCTGGGTGGGCGCTGCCTTCCTTTGGAGGTTTCCGTTGGTCTTGGGGTGCGGCTGTAGCTCCGAGGTTTTGCAAAACCTTTTGACCACGACCAGGTCCGTGCGGTCCAGTGTGCAACCTCGTGTGACGGCGCCGTACGCGCCACTCACCGGTTCGGCATTTTGAGGCTCGATGATATTCTTCGGATCCACATTGGAACACCCCGCGCGCGTGGCGACGGCACGTAAAAACGGGATGCCGTCGAACAAGGTGCGAATTTGTTCTTCCAGAAACTCCTGGAGACCCTCGTCATAATCCCGGTTGTCCGCAGTAGTGATTTCTTGCTGCTGGCGCCGAAGGAAACGATTTCTGCGCCGTTTGAATTTTTTCCCCCGCTAGGAAACAAACCGCAAACCCAGGGTTGTTGGTTAACCTGGATCAGTGTACTGTGTGTATATACGGTGTGGGATATTGCGGCCACCCGATGCACACACGGCGGCAAACGGTGGCGCAAACCGAAACATGTTGGACAACGAAAAGAACCGGAACGATGGGAGCGATATGCCCCCTAAGCTAGCATGCCTGCCTAGGACTGGTCCGCTGTGTCACAGGTTAGGTGTCGGTTGCGGACACCATGGTATCAGCAACATCGGAGAGGTACGCTAGGCAAAACGGACGCACACCGCGGCCACCTTCCGCGCCCGGCCCGTTGGCGGGCCACCGACGAAGTACGAGTACGGCACGGCCACGGTTCAACTTAGAGCGGCGGGCCGCAACCGGACATCTTTGGACACACCCCGAACCGGACAGGAGGACTCCGGGGGACGATATGGACGAGGCACGCTCGCGCGAGGAAATATCACGCAGCTTGCCGTGAGGTGAAACGCTTAAATTCCGCGGGTCCGTTGCGCGCACGGCCCGTGGGCGTGCAGCGCACGAGCAACACGGTACACGTCACGGGCGTGAGGTGAAACGCTAAAACGCCGCGGCTACGAGGCGCGCACGGCCCGTTGGCGAGCAGCGCACGAGCAACACGGCACGCGTCACAGGCAGCCGGTGGTGGAAGCCAAAATAAGAACCGGGGGTCGGCCTGCAAGATGGATGACCGCATACTCGTTCGTTGGGAATGAAGTGTGTATATTTAGGGGGGGGGCGGGGAAAACGCAGCAGGAAGCGGGAATGGCGGGTGCAATGCGTACCTTGCTGCCAGCCGCAGCCGCCGCGTCTTCAGCAGCGGGGGGGGCGGAGGCACCCCCTCCAGCTTCGGCTGCGGTCGCTGATGGAGCTTCCTAAGTAGGACGCAACAAACAACCGGAAGCACTTCATCATCCAAAAGACGACCGCTGGCGACGGTATGTCCCCAGCGTGACCTCCGGCTTATATGAAGATCACCCTTAAAAAAAACAGGGACAAGAGGCTTGCATAACCCGCCGCATCGTTGCGCGACCGGCCCGTTGGCGATCAGCGCACGTGCTACACGGTCCGCAGAGGCTTCAACACATGTAAAAAAATGAAACCCGGTGAACACGAAAATGAAACACTTCAAACGACGAGAAGCATACCACGCTGGCGACGGTATGTCCCCAGCGTGACCTCCGGCTTATAGGAAGATCACCCTTAAAAAAAACAGGGACAAGAGGCTTGCATAACCCGCCGCATCGTTGCGCGACCGGCCCGTTGGCGATCAGCGCACGTGCTACACGGTCCGCAGAGGCTTCAACACATGTAAGAAAATGAAACCCGGTGAACACGAAAATGAAACACTTCAAACGACGAGAAGTAGGCCACGCTGGCGACGGTATGTCCCCAGCGTGACCTCCGGCTTATATGAAGAACACCCTTAAAAAAACAGGGACAAGAGGCTTGCATAACCGCCGCATCGTTGCGCGACCGGCCCGTTGGCGATCAGCGCACGAGCCACACGGTCCGCAGAGGCTTCAACGCATCAAAAAAATGAAACCCAGTGAACACGAAAATGAAACACTTCAACCAACCAGAAGCAGGCCACGCTGGCGACGGTATGTCCCCAGCGTGACCTCCGGTTTATATGAAGAACACCCTTAAAAAAACAGGGACAAGAGGCTTGCATAACCGCCGCATCGTTGCGCGACCGGCCCGTTGGCGATCAGCGCACGTGCTAC
>LGRX02008952.1:0-36419 GCA_001247695.2 Cymbomonas tetramitiformis
TTCCTTCAAGCAGTCGGTCCAATAGGTGTCAACCTGCCGGTTAACGCCCATGGAGTCGCAACGCGCGTCAACGTCAAACATCCCGTACTGGGCCGCTATCTCCTCAAAGCGCTCCCTGATCAGCTTCCAGTCCTGGCGATCTACGACCTGGTCGTAGTGGGAGCTACCTTCTGGGGCTTAACGGGCTCAGGTACCTTTCCGGCTGCCTTTGGATGATTCTGGGTCTCAGGGTGGGGGAACTCGTCGGTCCTCGGTGCTCCTTTCTCCGGATGACTCTGGACTTCTGCTGTGGCCTGTTCCCTAGCTCGGTCTGCTCTGGTCATGACTGCTAGCGATTCGGCATCCCTCAAGGACTTCTCGCCTACCGCTAGGGTGGCAGCTGCGTCCAGCCAAAGGGCCGGCGACTCTACCCACGTGAGCCCATTCAGATGGGTGAGCTCACCAATGACCGGTGCCGGACTGGTGGGAGGGAAGGACTCGTCCTCGGAATCACTATACTCGAAGGTGGCGCCTAAGACAGATGTGGGATGCTCGTCCTCTTCACATCTCTTGCCTTTCGGCTCAGAGTACTCGGGTCCATCGGTGGTGCGATCCACTGCCCCGAGGACAGAGGTAGGATCCTCGTCCTCTTCGGACCCCTTGCCTATCGGTGCGGAGTCTCTGGGCCCATCCGTGGCGCGATCCACAATCCCTTTTTCCTTCAACCCTTCTCTGGCTGACATTTCCTGATAGTCTGGTCGCCGGGACTGCGCATCTGGTACTACTAAACAGCGCCCTGGCACGTGCTCCATCTGATGGACTCCTACTTCTACCAAGTCCTCGTACCAGCGAGCCTGACGTCGGCTGAGCTCCCTAGCTGGGGCGAAGAGCCACTGAAGGGGTTTATGGTCTCCCATGAGCTTAAATGATGTAAAAATCGTCAGATAATGTCTCCAGGTGACCGTGGTACAATGATGGATGGCACAAAGCTCCCGTTCCCCAGCGTGATAGTTCTGCTCTGCGCTGGAGAACTGCCGGCTTTCAAAGGCCAAGGGCTGCAAGCCTCGTCCCTGATCCTGCATGAGTACATCCCCTAGTGCTACACCACTGGCATCTGTCTGTACGAAGAAGGGTCTGGAACCGTCTGCTGCGCCCTTTTGATCGGGTAGGGCCAAGGCTGGGGAGGAGATCAAAGCAGTTTTTAGCTGTTTAAATGCTGCCTTTTCATTCTCGCCCCAGGTCCAGTCCACGCCGGATTTGGTGAGGCGGGTCAACGGGTGCGCGATATCTGCGAAGTTCTGGATGTACCTCCGGTAGAAGCCACACATGCCCAGGAACTGTCGCACGTGTGTGACAGTTTCTAGGTCTGGCCAATCGCGTACCGACGCAACCTTATCCTGCTGTGGGCGGCATCCATCCCGATCCACCACATGCCCTAGGAACCGGACTGATCGTTTGCACAGTTTGACTTTCGACTTTTTAAGGTAGACGGAATTCTTTCGACACGCCTCCAAGACCTGGCGGAGGTGGTCGAGGTGTACCTCATGGGCGCTCTTACCCGGAACCTCAGCCGAGAAAATCATGATGTCATCTACAAATATTCTGCAAAAGGGTAGGTGCCCGAGGTACTGTTGCATCATCCTTTGCCAGGTACTTGGGGAGTTTGACAATCCCATAGGCATGACCAACCACTCGTACGCTCCAAAGTGCGTAGTCATTGCGGTTTTCTCCACGTCCTCTGCTTTCATAGGAACCTGCCAAAATCCCCAAAGGGCATCCATCGTAGAGAAGACGGTAGCCCCTTGTAGGTCATCTAAGAGACTCTGGACATCCGGGAGGGGGTACTTATCCTTGACTGTGATCTCATTGATCTGTCTGTAGTCAATGACTAGACGCAACTCCTTGGGATTACTCGGCTTGGGGACCAACAGCACGGGGCAGCCCCACGGAGAGGCCGAGGGTCGTATGTACCCTTTGGCTAAGAGCTCATCTAGCTGTTGCCGGAGTTGCCGCAACTCCTCCTGCGACAGCTTGTACCCTCGCCGGTGCAAGGCGTTCCCCCTCCAATCTGGCCTGAGCCGGATGCCGGACTTGAATTCCCTTGACTGGACTGATTCCGGCAGCTCTGTGCAAATGACATCTGCGAACTCCTTTTCCAGGTCCCTAAGCTGCTGCCAGATTTCCGGCGACACCGACTCGTCTATCTCGTCCTCCGGCGGTTCCGGGGAGGCCTGAGCAGTCTGTGGGGCTGGCGGCGAGGTAGTGCCTGGCGGGACGGCCGGTACCGGCGGGTCTGTGGTCTGCGGAGCTGGCGGCGGGGTAATGTCTGGCGGCACGACTGGTGCCGAGGCTCGCGACTTCTGACTCTGAGGGCTCGGGACGGTGGGGACTTTTGGTCCCGGCGGCTGCTCGGTGGAGGGGCCACTTTCAGCACCAGGCTGACCGACTGCTGCGATCTGGTCACGCCAACGCACTCGCTTACGCCGTGCTCGGGGTCGTCGCTCCGCGACCAGACCCCGGCCCTGCCGGAGCGCCGCGGCTGCCTGAGCGTGCCAGGTGGGTGGCTTCCCGGCCGCGTGGTCCTCTATTGCCTGTCTACGCACCGCTGGCGGAAGCAACGCAAATGCTCCGTTCGCCTCCTGTTTGCTAGCGAAAACGCTGAGAGGGTCAGGATGATCCCCGGCCTCGTCGACCGTACTCGCAAATCCCTGTGGCCTAATATCCTCGACCACCGCCCCTACTCTCTGCAAATGACACGCTCCTTCCACGTCACTGTAGCCGGACTCGGAGCTGTCCGAGACCAACCCTCCCGGCCCCTCAGACTCCTCTGCTCCGTCCGGCACCGTTGCGCTGGGACGCACGCTGACTTCACTATCCTCGGACCCGGAGGAGGGTTCTGACGCTAGGCCTGCTACAACATCGTTGGGGGAATCTTCGTCGGAGTCTCCCCCCCCCTTGTTGCAGGCCAACGCGCCAAAAGTCCCATCGGGGCCGAGGTAGACGACAAAAGCTTGCTCCTCTCTGTTTCGGAGGGTCCGCAGGTCCCGGCGAGCTCGACGTTGGCTCAAAAGGACTCCCTGTACCAGTGCCATTGCCGTGTCCTTGGACCGACTGGGGTCCGGTGACCCCGGCGAACAACCGGTGATGACGACCTCTTCCCTGCCCTTGGTGAACCGGACCGAACCCCAGTTCTTATAATCCAGCGTAACCGGGGAAAGGTTCGCCAGCCAAGGACCTCCCAGGATGACATCCACCTTGAGGTCGAGGGGCATTACCCGAAGCTCAACCTGCTGGCCGTAAGACCCCTTCGACGTCTCAGCAAGGAGCTTGGGCCTGATGCAGGAATTAGCATCATATGTGGTGCCGTCAGCCACTCGAACCCGCATGGCTTGCTCGTGGCGCACCGGCTTGACGCCGGAGAGCTTCTGCAGTGTACTCTTTGCGATAATATTGGTGGATGCTCCCGAATCCACCAACACCTTGACTCTGACGCCCGCAATCCAGGCCCAAAACAGCAACAACGTCGGTGTGCGACTGTGCCTGTCGAAACTCCTCGGGCGCGCTCCCATCGTGGCTACTGCCCGCCGATACTTGTGACAGTATTGAAATCGTATTCAATACTGTTACAAGTATTGAATTTCAATAATTTCTTTCAGGCACCCCCGGTGGTCCACTGGTGCTACCCCGCATATCCGGGCACAGTTATGACCTAAATTTAGTTGCCATATGCGCCATTGGTCGATATTTCACTTGTAGGCTTCTGAATGGATGCATAATGCCATAGGGGTAGTGATTTTCTTGATTCGCCAGTTCACAAAGGTTTGTCAATTGGCATGATATTTTCAATAATTCTTTAGAACCCCACCACACCACCGAATCACGCGCGTAAGCATTCAAATTGAAGGTATACACCGTACCCAATCATGTTTAGGTCATAGGGCTCGTTGGCATTTGGTGATAGGTTCCGTAAAGGTACGAAATGCATCCATATATGCCATGGGTAAAACAGTATAATATATTCCAAGCGGTCCAACGTGATACAAGTAGATAGCATGCTCGTAATCATTCCAACGGGTGCCCAAGCGCCGTACATCGCCCACGTATTATTCAAAATGATATTTTGGACTATAATCAGCATTGAACGGGGCCTATACGTTGTCGGGGATGCATGGTTGAGTGTTGAACATGCGCTAAGACCTCGCAGTCGGCACAGGTGTACGCGTACGCAAGTAGCATGCTAGGAATCACCCCAACGGGCGCCCTAGCGCCATATATCGCACGGTCATGATTTGATATGATAATCCGGACTACGAGACGTACCGAGTTGGGCATGGTTGATATTGGAGGTGCACGATTGAGTGTTGGGGACGAGGTGCTAGGGCCTGGTAGATTGCGAGTACCAGTACGCATACACAAGTAGCATGCTCGTAATCATTCCAACGGGTGCCCAAGCGCCGTACATCGCCCAAGTATTATTCAAAATGATATTTTGGACTATAACCAGCATTGAACGGGGCCTATACGATGTCGGGGATGCATGGTTGAGTGTCGAACATGCGCTAAGACCTCACAGTCGGCACAAGTGCACGCGTACGCAAGTAGCATGCTAGGAATCACCCCAACGGGCGCCCTAGCGCCATATATCGCACGGGCATGACTCAATATGATAATCCGGACTACGAGACGTACTGATTTGGGCATGGTTGGTATTGGAGGTGCATGATTGAGTGTTGGGGACGAGGTGCTAGGGCCTGGCAGACAGAGTACCCGTACGCATACGCAAGTATCATGCTCGCAATTATTGCAACGGGTACCCTAGCGCCGTACATCGCCCAAATATGATTCAAAATGATATTTTGGACTATAACCAGCATCGAACGGGGCCTATACGTTGTCGGGGATGCATGGTTGAGTGTCGGATATGCGCTAAGACCTCACAGTCAGCACAGGTGTACGCGTACGCAAGTAGCATGCTAGGAATCACCCCAACGGGCGCCCTAGCGCCATATATCGCACGGGCATGATTTGATATGATAATTCGGACTACGAGACGTACCGAGTTGGGCATGGTTGATATTGGAGGTGCACGATTGAGTGTTGGGGACGAGGTGCTAGGGCGAGGTAGATTGCGAGTACCAGTACGCATACACAAGTAGCATGCTCGTAATCATTCCAACGGGTGCCCAAGCGCCGTACATCGCCCAAGTATTATTCAAAATGATATTTTGGACTATAATCAGCATTGAACGGGGCCTATACGTTGTCGGGGATGCATGGTTGAGTGTCGGATATGCGCTAAGACCTCACAGTCGGCACAGGTGTACGCGTACGCAAGTAGCATGCTATGAATCACCCCAATGGGCGCCCTAGCGCCATATATCGCACGGACATGATTTGATATGATAATCCGGACTACGAGACGTACCGAGTTGGGCATGGTTGATATTGGAGGTGCACGATTGAGTGTTGGGGACGAGGTGCTAGGGCCTGGTAGATTGAGTAGACGAGTACAAGTAGCATGCCCGTAATCATTCCAACGGGTGCCCAAGCGCCGAACATCGTCCAAGTATTATTCAAAATGATATTTTTGACTACGAGAAACTAATTTTGTAGCATCATGCAGCGGGAAATAATTTTTGGAGAATTTAGCATGTGAGTGGGTCTAACAGATGAGCTGTAATTGATCCTGGCTGGTCTTTTGGGTGTTTGCCGCCATTGATATGCCGTATATTCATATTAAAGTGTCATGTGAGGTATATGGATGTAATATAACACTTTATAGGTCAGATTGTTCCAAGTATCGAGGAAGTTATGGCCGGTTCGGGTGCGGGTGCGGGTGCGGGTGGAAATGGCATATTTGGGCGCTTACCAGCCACCACACCTGACAATATGAATGACACCATTACTGCATTCCATGTATATGGATAGGCCACGAGCAATTAAACTGGCCAAGTATACATACATATCGAATTTTAGAAGCCTTCGCGGCCGTCATACCATGACTTATGTGCTTATGTCACACGTTCGCGCGGAGGCAATTCAATAATTTTCGTCCTTAAAAAAAGCGAATTTCGTATTTCTGGCGGGTGTGGGTTATGTTCCATCACCGCGCGGGCTCTAATTCATATCAATCACGCAAGTGACTTGCTAGATATCTTCAATACTATCCAATATCGAAACATGATGGTTGGTTTGACCTCCGAGGCCTCGCATGAGGGTCTCTCAAGGGTTATAGTGTTCAATACTTGTAACAGTATTGAGCAAAATAATTTATTTTCTGGCATTTTACCCCCCGAAAGCGCGCCCAAAATACACCACCTTAAACTTGATGGTGGCATGTCTACATGTTTTCAGAAATTCAAAGGGTCATAAATGAATTTTCAAATATGTGGTTTGACCTATATGACCAAGTTTAATGCCGGCTACATCCGTTTTGCTTCGGTACTTGTAACAGTATTGAAGCACCGGGTAGTAGCCAATCGAGGACACCGCTGCCAGGGACTCACACCAGCTCGGACTGATATCGCCGTCCTGCATTATGCAGTCCAGGCGGGTGACTGACGTCTCTGCGTCGGAGTCACAGTCCGGGAGGCAGTAAGTACATGCGTCCGCTAGCAGGCCGATGGCGACTGCTTTCTGGACTGCACTGCGCTCCGGGAAGTCTGGGGGGGACACCGCGACTTGGACTGACGCTGCAGCCAGTTTAGCCGCTATGTGCTTTCTGACTTGCTCGTCCCGGTGCATCAGCTCATTGTCTTGCTGAAGTTCCCTATTCTCCCTTTCCAACTCCTCCTTTACGAAGGCGTGGAAGTCCGCATGGCGTTCTGTTGAGGTAGAAGCCGGGTCCCTACCCTCCAACTCGTACCTGCGCTGCAATCGAGAGGTTCGAAGCGCCTTGTCTTCAGGAGTCAGCCATGGTCTGCGTTTCGGGCCCAAAGCCTGGCGAGCCCTGCTTCGGGTCAACCACGGCCGACTGGGCTTTGAAGTTCTCTCTGGTGGTGAGAGTTCTTCTCCCTCGGCAGGCTTGGGCTTGGCAACAAACCGTCCGAACTCCTGATCCAAGATGGCTTTGCGTCGGCGATTGAACTCGCGCACCCTGACGAGCCGCTTCAAGCGCTTATCTAACTCTTCTCGATTCAACTGGGGCTTACTAGTCGTGGGTCCAAGCTTCTGGCTCATCCGCCTTTGACCTGCCCTCCAAAGCGCAAGGGACTTGACCGGTCGGACCTCTGACTCTTCCAGCTTTAGATACCTTTCTAGCGCCCTGATGGCGGAACGCAGGCGAGCACTTGGCTGCTGGGCCTGAAAGGCTTTCCTAACTCTGGGGGGTAAACGCTGAGCTCTGAACTTCCAGTGCCCGCGAACTCTCGCAACATCCGACCCCTGGTTCTCCAGGTGCTGTTGGTAGACTGCCCGTGGCTCAACTGTGTGGCTCGACCGGTTTTTATCCCGGGTGTCCGCACCGGTGATCCAACAGAGCAGCTCCCCCGGCTCCTCGGGACGCGGAACTGAGGCGGTTGCTGGGGTTCTGGCGGACTTCCAGAAGTTCGCCTGCTCTCTCTGGACGCGTTGCTCGACCTGTTCCCGGTCAGGAGGCTCTGGGCTTCCCGTGCGGGTGGCGGCTAGCATGTCCAAACCTTCCTGCTCATACTCCTCGACTCGACTCTGGCTCTTGAGGTGGCGCCTGGCGCTGCCACTAAGGTGTCTCCCACACCTTCTCCACCTATCACGCAGCACCTGCATCGCTGTGGACGCCGGCGCGGGGCCCTGGCCCACTCCTTCGGGCGCTGCTTCGCCTGCGGACAGTCGCGGGCATAATGGTCCATGCTCTTGCACAGACGGCAGCCCTCGTACTCTGGGGAGCCGAGCCGTTGCCCTGTGGGTGTCGGAGTGCCAGCGGATGTCGCCATGGCTAGCAGCTCCTCCGTGACATCTACGTGGGCCAGCAGCTGGACCGAGCGGCTCGTCTTATCCTGGCTCCGGTCTGCCGCAACTCCCGCTCAGCCTCTATGGCCCAGGTCAGGAGTTCGTGGCGGCCTTTACTGGCCGTCCGGCTCAGGGTCAGGACCGAAGAGCTTTTCCTCTCGGCTATAAGGAAGACCTTCCTCCTTATCTCCGGTATCAATCCCGTAAGGAATATCTCCAGCAGCTCCTCTTCCGGCACCGGAGAGGTGAGCTCGTGGGCAGCCAGCATGCTCACGATGTCGTGAGCAAGGTGCACCCCGTCCCAGAACTCGCGGACCGTGCGAGTCTGTCTGTCCTGACTTTGGCGCACGCGACGCAGGAACGGACCGATCGACGCCATTTCCCCTTTGTCGGGCATCACCAGCTGCGCCAAGGGGACCACTATGACGTCCAGGGTGAGGTTCTTACCTTCCCGAGCCTCCGTCAACACCGAAGAAAGCTCGCGGTACTCGGAGCTGAGTGCGCCGAAGCAGTGTCTGGCCACTTCTGACAGCAGGGAGTGGTCCGACAACACCTTCTCCTCACCCCCGCTCTCTAGACGCGCCATCTCCATGGCGTAGCGCACCGGCTCCAGTTCCCGAACCTCCCTGACCTGCCGAACAAATCGGAGGAGCCGACCAAAGACGTGGGACGACCCCTCCACCTCTGTGTGGTATTTGTCCACTGCCTTCTCCATGGCTCTGAGGGCCTCCTTGAGAGCGTGCTGCTCGTCCTTACGACTGTAATGGCTTCGGGGCTCCCTGTAACGAGAGGACGAGAAGGTGAACTGGCTGTCGCCATCCCCGTCCTCGCCATCGCCGCCAGGGTCCTCGCCCGGACTCCCCGGGCCTCCTGGCCCTCCAGGGTCACCGCCCCCCGAGCCTCCAGGACCACCATGACTGCTGGCACCGGGCATCTCCGGAAGCTCGTTTGGCTCCGAGTGCTCCAGTTGAGGGACCATCTCCCCCCCGTCTTCCAGTGTGTCTACCGCCGCAGCAAGCGGAGGCGGTGTCACAGCCGGAAAGTGGTCGAAAGCACCGGACCACACGTCCGCGGCGCAAAACCCACACACCGGCAGGTACACCTTTTTCAGGAGCGCTACCACACTTTTCTTAACGACTACTTGACACGTCCACATACGCACCGGGCTCTCCTCGTGCCCGCACCCACAGCGAGCGCAGCTCTCTGCGACGTGCGCTAAGGCCGTCGTGAGACTGTGAATCACCTGGGCCCCGAGGACCCTGTCCTCGTCCGAGACTCTTGCCTTCAGGCATTGCCTGATCTGACTGGCAGAGTGCAAGCACCCGGCGACCTGACCAAGGGAACGATACCTACGAGCGGCGTCGTAAAACAGGCGCTGGGCTTCGATCCCCGGGTTGGCATACCCGACCACGTGTTTCCGGAGGGCGTCGCAGACTTGTATAGGAAGGGAAACAAAGTCCCATGAGTGCGGCGGAAGCGATGTCACGCCCACGCGTGACTCCTCCGGAGGGCTTTGAACGCCCCGGTTCTCGACGTCACAGGTGACGACGGAAGTCGGCTCTACCAGCTCATGTCCCTCTCGGGAGATGGGCGTCTCCTGAACCGGACTCGACGCTGCCGCTGAGGGCCCTCGAGCGTCTGACTCCACGGGCCCCGAGGGCGAAGCCTGAACCAGGGCGAGCCTTTGGACTTGTGACTCTATGACCGCCTGCAGCCTCTCCTCTAGCTGAGCCTCAGCCGACGCTCGCCGCTCTTCGGCAGCTACCTGCTGAGCGACGCTCTCGTCGACAGCCAACTGCCTGGCAGTCTCCCGGGCTTCTGCGGCCAGCCGGTCTGCAGCCCAGCGCTCTTCGACAGCGCGTTGCTCGGAGGCCCTGCGTTCCTCGGCAGCGCGCTGATCGGAGATCCTGCGCTCCTCGGCAGCTCTTTGACTCTCTTGGAGTTGCCGAGACAGCTGTTCCAGGCGAGCCTCGGCAGCCGCCTCCCGAGCTTGCGACTCCTTCTGCCAGGCTTCCTTCAGCTCTCGCAGGTCCTGACTGTTCCTGCTCGAGGTGGACTCCGGGGACGACGACGTGTCCCCTGAGGAAGTCGGACCGGGGTGCGGGGCCGAGGGTGCTCGACCGGGCTTCCGGGTGCGAGGCACCGGGCGACTGGGGCCGCTCGGCTTAGGCGCCTGAGTCCTGGGCCTCGGACGTTCCGCGGGATGCTCTTCCTCCGATGAGGACGAGGGGGAGCAAACCGGTTCGACCAGTTCCCTATTCTTTACCATTTTGTTCTGATACCATTTTGTAGGAGTCTCCACTCTTGCTTGTTTCTTCCTTACGGTTTCGGACTTATTATATCTATACCGCACGAGGTATGATTACGATTGGTCAACTATCAGACTTCGGTTTCGTAAATCTTTCTAGTTATGCTTTTGCTTTCAAGTGCATGCTTTCAATACACAATATACAGCGGTTACGGCTCTTTACTTTTATGTTACAATTCTCAGTTCAGTTCTCATCTCCGAAATTGGTTACACTTAGAGTTCTTATGCAAGGCTCATGAACTCTTTCCATAACTCTACTGTACTGAGTACTCCGTACAACAGGCTAGGCACCTCACATCAACATCATTCTGATCGGTCCTACTGTACTCCGTACTGAGTACTCTTGCGTTTTATACTTAGCCGTTTTTCTTGCTCGTGTGCTTGCCTCCTAGCACAGAAAGTGAATGAAATGGAAATGGCTACAGAGGAATCCTATGTCAGCGGCGTTGCAATTCTTAAGGTGGCCTCCCGTGTTGCCCCCTATTTGTCTGGCATGATTTTCAGGTGGGGTATTTCTTAGCCTAACTCTATCAGGCCGCAACATCTTTGGACAATTCTTGCCAGCTGAGAAATTGCACACGTGCTAACCAAATATGTTAACAGGTTGTCATTGAATTTGGCATGAGCCGGCTAGAACGCAAATGAAAAAGAGGCATAACATTTTGCAAAAATCCGTATTGAAAAGAAAAAATGCATCAACGTTTCCCTCCTTGGCGCTTAACATCGTTAAAACTAATAATGTTGTGGGGCCCATTCCTTGCTTGTTGTGGGGTCCTATAGCTGCTAAATGTATATCATGCTTCCGTTGGCGCGGCTTTCAGCATATACGTGTTAATGACTGTAATGCCATTGGGAGGTGCCGTAGATTCTGCTAATAAAGGTTTTGCATACGAATGCTATGGAACAAAATATTCAGACTGTCGAGGTGATGACGCAAATCATTCTGGTTCCTCTTGCATTGTCACACCGGCAAGGATGTCAGGGTCATCAACATCGAAGCCTATGCAACGGGATAGGTAACGTGTGAAATTTGTCGCCATAAGGGTTTTTTTGTCGCCAGGCGTTATTTTGTCGCCATTGAGGAAATTTGTCGCCGCGACAAAGATCCTCTAATAGAGACAATTTGTCGCCATGTAACTAAAATCCTCTAATCGGTACTTTTTGTCGCCATGAAATTTGTCGCCGCGACAAAAAAAAATAACCCAAAGTACGTGTGAACAAGGCTACAATTAAGCAATTGCAATATCTTTATGGCAGGAAAGATTGACCAGTATTTTGACAGGGTGAGACACAGCTCTTCCAAATAATTACTTTAAGCTAGAACAACCTCCACTGGGCTACAATTCATGTCGTATACTTTCGAGGCGCGCCCTTTCGGATCTCTGATCGATCTGTCCTCTGTCGGCTGGCATATCATCATCTGCCACCTATACAAATCCTAATCAGAGAATCTACCCATTAATATCTATCTAGCTTATCTAGTTGCCTCTGACTCTCTTCCTCCGAGGGGGCAACTCAGATTCGTCATCATTGTCAACCAAGGTAAGAGTAGGAACAGTCTTGGCATATTCATATATGATAGGTTGACTCTTCGGCTTAGATTCGGTCTTCACCACTGGGGCTGGAGCACAACCATATATGACATCAGGCTTCGGCTCCGGGATAGGTGGATCCTCTGACTGAACAGGTGAGGTGCACAAACTGCCCTTTGGCACCCAGAGAAGTTCACCCTTGACATCCATGATCAACTGCAGTCCCTGTCTCTTCAACCTTCGAGCTTCTGCCTGTTCCTCAACATCGTCAGCTACCAAGTCATCGAACTCGCTGACGTCATCCTCGGTGTCGTATTCACCAGGCGTGTCATACTCCCACTTCGGACTGGCAGTATCAATGGCATGCTTACTGTCCGTGGCACCCGCGTCATCATCGTCATCATGTCGCAAACGCGTGCACATGATGGGACGAATACTGTCGGGCCCGAGCAATCTTAACACTCGCGGATAGACATAAACTCGTCTTTAACATTCACTTGTGTCGGCAATTATCCAGGCAATCTCAACACAGCACAAGATCGTAGAGCTACAAATTTTTTGAAATTCTGATATTCTGAGATCGAACGCTAAGCTCTTAACCCCTTAGTTGCGGTTGGAATTTTTTGCAAAAATATGTGGTTTGGGGACAATTCAAAGTATTGCGTGATCATGGCCGCATGCACGCATACGACATCATGTATGTTATAGGAGACCATCAAATAAGCCACAACGAATCATGGTATAGCTATATCTATCGTATATCTCGAGATATATGGATTATCCAACCAAAATTTTGAGTATTTTGAGCATAGAAATTACGCATACGTCTTGTGTACGATGCGTGACTGCAGTCTTATTGACCTGTATCATGGCAAAATATCGCGGAAATTAACATGTTAGACTATCCCTAATCCATAGTACGCATTAATACCGCCCAATGTGCCAAAAAATACCAAAAATGGCAAAAAAAAAACACCGAAAAAACACTTGGATTCAAATGTTTTCCTCACTTAAGAAATGTTTTCCATATTTAAGCTAAAACTCAGGTGATTTTGCTCATAAAATGAGACTATGTGGTGATATAATACCCCATGTTGCATGCGAGACTGGCGTTGGGATCCATTTCTATCGTATATTTCCACATGGCCACGTATATGCTTACCAATACGGGATGTTTATGGCTTGGTTAGCTACTTTTCAAAGCCAAAATTAAGCGCAAAAATGACACAAATAGACAAATTTGGGTTTGGAAATACTAACACGTGAGAGATATATCGCACTAGTATATGTGCTATACTATTGGTTAACCTGTAGCCATATATCATGAGTGCACCCACAAACCTCACAATATTCGATGCGCCAACCGCGCATATGCAGCTTCATAGTAAGCCACGCTCTCATTTTCGAACCCCTTGTTGAGAATTCTCAACGTGTCGCAGCTAAGGGGTTAAATGCAAGCCCAGATTTCCAACATTGCCTTGCCATTGCTTTTTGTTCCCGGTACGGTAGCACTTCACTTTTGTCGCATGATCTATCATTTTTGTCGCACCATGCGACACAGCAATTATATTCTGGGACGACAAAAGGGAGTAGGGGACTCATTATTGTCGCAGTGCGACAAACAGGGAGTAGGGGACTCATTATTGTCGCAGCGACACAAAGAAGACTGATATTTACGGACAGAATATTTACGGAAATTATACAGCAGATTCGGGTGTGGGGAAATTATACCCAAGTTTACGGAACGATGCACACAGGCTGGCAATAATTAATTTTAAGAAACACGTGTTCACTATTGGGCAAGCCTGGAAGGACAGACGCGGGACCACAAGCACAGATTTTCAGGAATCACACGTTATGAATCAGACGCGGGACCACAAAATGCAAAATACAGTAATGACAAAAAAGTGACTGCTATTAATTATGCACAGCGGTGCAAAAGTATCAGCTCAGGAAAGAGGTTCCAGCTATGGTCCTATCAAGCTATCGAGCTTGCACTGGCAGGTGTTGCTCTCACTTTATTTGCAGCTTCTGCTGCTATTTTCTGTCGCATAGTCCTCGGACGGTTGGCGGGGAAGGCATCCTCGTTCAAGGTAAAGATGTCAAGCCCATCCCGAAGGTGATACCCAGCCAAGATGTGCGGGCAGCACTTGCAGTGCCAGAACCACTTGCAAGAGCAAGCATCCCCATCCAGTGGGCAAGAAGGATCGTCCACGTTGAAAGTGAGCTCGACGATGTCATCGGAGTACTTACGGATAATGTCGAGGCTTCGGAAGAAGTTGCGGGGATTTTCCCCGCGAACCAGTTGACGAAACTTGCTCACACGTAGGTCACTGAGCAGTTTGCCGGACGGGGTCTTATTCATGTAGATGAAGTCGATGCCGTGGATGCGGGTGGGGTACAAATAGAAGTTGGAATTGTCAGCATCAGCGCTGACTAGCTCGCATGCCATATTCAGGAAGGGGATGGGATAGTTCCCGGAAAGGCCGTGAGAGAAGGCCTTGTTCTTGAAGGCACGGGAATTCAGTAACGCCGGAACCGATTGTGTGAGAGTTTGGTAGTGGGTGGCATTTATAGGAACTAGTCGGCGGTCCTCACGATGCCCACGTTCATCGGACTGCATGGTGGCCTTAATCCCGGGAACGGTGCTAGC
Source organism: Cymbomonas tetramitiformis (assembly GCA_001247695.2). Taxonomy (NCBI): domain Eukaryota; kingdom Viridiplantae; phylum Chlorophyta; class Pyramimonadophyceae; order Pyramimonadales; family Pyramimonadaceae; genus Cymbomonas; species Cymbomonas tetramitiformis. Next base: position 14,399 of record LGRX02008952.1, read on the forward strand.
TCCCCGAAAGAACATTATGTGCTCCCCGTGCGTAAAGTTGCGTACGGCCACTATGAACTCCGTGAGGCCTAGCAGTTCCCATTCCCGTTTAGCAACGTCGGCGATAACCTTACGCATCTCGAGAGTGAGAGCACCCTCAAAAATCAGTCGATCGTCAATGATCTGATCCCATAAGTCCTCGGGGACATGCCTGCGCGCAGAAATCAATCACCTTAGTGACAGAATTGCAATAACTAGCAGCCATGTAGCACTGACCGGAACATATAGTACACAACAGCAATAAAACTTACACTTCGACATGCTAAAACAAACAAATATTCACAGAAGCTATCAAAAGTGTGTAACCAACAGGACTTACCACCGGTCTCGACGCGCCCCATTCCGGAGCTAACGCCGGCCGTCCATGGCGGGGATGGAACACTGGGGCGCGGTCCCACGGCCGGACCGGCGGAGTTGCGCCCCATTAGAGTGTGTTCGCCCGGGCTTTAGATCCATGGTTACACACACAACACGGCAGATAGACAACATATTAACAGGAGCATGAGAGCGGGAACTTACTGATGGACTTTTTCGATGTATTTTCGTCGAACGTGTTCGACATCTTTCAGGGACACCAGGCTCTCAAGACTGCCAGGATTGTCGATATTGTTGGCGGCGGCAGTCAGAGACCGCATGTTGTCGCCACACACGATGGAGATCGGTAGGTCGATGGCAAAGGCGATCTTTGCATACTTCATGAGAGCTCGAAGGCCAACCTCGTAGGAAAAAGTAGATTCGCTCTTGGCGATGACGTACATGTAAAGATAGAAAGACTGCCGCGGGCAGTTGCGGGTGTCGTCCATCGTTTTCCACAAGTGAGGCTTCTCGAAAGTGACACCGTCGGTGCCCATATCAATAAGTACGTAGTCGGATTGTGTCTTTCCAAATGAAGCATCGGCTTTGACGGTGAAAACGTTTTGAGGAGCATGGCTGGCGTATTCTCGTCGAATATTTTCTCCCAAAACCAGATTGGTCATGGCGATTGCGGGTCCAAACTGATCACTCCTGACAGAACGTGCAAACGAACAAAGGGAAGTCAGTAACATAATAAAAGAGTCAGGCTAACGTAAACAGGCTGACAAGTAGGCAGTGCATTCACTAAAATGTATACAGCGGATAAACCTCCGGAGCCATGGGGTACAAGCCCATGGTCGTAAGGCGCGGAAAAGTCGCCTTCGAACCGATCAACGGAACTGAACGAAGGTTGAATGACTGATCCTTACTTTTTAATCCGTGTGTACACACAAAGTGGCAGAAGGGGGGAAACCGTCACCTTTCATAGGAGACGATGAACGAGGCGTGACGCTCTTGGTGAGATGCCCATTGGGAGAAGGAATCAAAGTTGTCGGGCATGGAATGGCTGCGAACATATTCAGTGAGCTGGGCAACGGTGTCAATGGCTTGGCTATCGGCGGCTTTCATTCGGGTAACGTAGTTTTGTACTTGCTTGAGAGTCGGCAGCTCAGCCTTCATTTCGTCTGACTTCAACCATCTGAGGCACCACGCATCGTCATGCACATCTCGATGCTTGTCACGGTCAGCCTGCTGTTCAGCCACACTGGCCATCAAGTCCGCGAATCTGGTGGTACACGCCAACCTGGGGAGTCTCATCTCCGTATCTTTGCCAGGCGGACTCCAAGCAGGCACGTCAGCGCGCGCTGCTGGAGTTGCGCCCTCCTTCACGAAGTGGCTCTCGTGCCTCTGGCGATACTGCTCAATGGCGTAGAGCTGCCACTCCTTCTTCTTCTTCTTCTTCTTGGTTCCAGCCTTCTGCCGCTGGGCCCCAATTCCTTCTGCACCTTTCTGCCCTTGTGAGCACATTATCTGCAGCTTCTCTTCCCAGTCGCGGTGGCTCATGGTTTTCGCCACCTGCTGAGTATATGCGTTCGAATTCTCAACCCATTCCGCCAGCAAAGCTTGTCTCTGCTGAAGGTCCGACCTCGCGTGGTCTGCCCAGTTGTTGTCTACAGCGATAGGCTGTCCTGGGAAATTCTCCGCCACTGGGGACTCCTCGCTGTGAGGGAGCCCCTTCCTGCTCGCTTCTGCGACTAACATCAGCAGTTCCATCGCCCTGCGATCCATGGCCAGGCCCAGAATGCTCGCCAATTCTACGTCATTCAGGCCATCAGCCATGCGTAGCTCACTTGCGCTGTAGCCCATGGCTCGCGCCTTCTCGTCGAGGTTCACTTCTCGGGATTCTTCCTCGGTGTCCTCATCGTCATGGTTGCGGACCACGGTGCCCATTCTTGCTCTTCTGAATGCTCTCGACCCTTGCGTTGCCATGATGGTGGGAAGAGCCCTCAGCGGTTCTCCCACCACGTTCACCACGTAGTGAGGCGCGCGGTCTGTTCTTATCACTGGTCTGGGCTGCCAGCCCTTGCATAGGATTGACGATACGACTCGTCCTTCAGGTCTCGCCACCTTGCTCATCACGGAGCGAAACTGGTGGATCTGGAACAGGTTACTCCAGTACGCTCGCAATCGATGTGCGTAGGCGCCTGCTTGTGCTGCATCAAAGGACACTGGTCGGCCAATGACGCTGGCAATGTACGGGAACACCTCGTCCCTGATCTTGGTCCCGGGTCTGTGCGACAATGGGGACACGTTCTCCAGGATGTAGCCTGGGGGCCTCTGCTGCTGTAGCTGCTGCAGCGTGGACAGAAGCCGAACCACTTCATAAAATAATTTGCTGTGCCTGCCATCCAGGCCTGTAACAGCAGGGGAGAGATCCTGGCATGGAAACCCGCACACCATGACCCACTGGCGTCCTTGAAGAGCTCCTGCCCGTATGAAATCGGCGCTCGTCGTGTCGTGCAGATCTTGGGGTAAGGCCCCAAATTCTATTGCACTGGGTGAGATGAGGTCAGGATATCGTCTCAGTAACGCCGTGCACCTGGCTCTGGCCACTGTCTGACTGCTCGGTGATATGTCTTGATACAGGTACCGATCTACCTTCATCCCATTGCGGAGCAACATCTCTAGGCCAGCACAGAGGCCTCCACATGGCTCATAGCACACCACGCCTTCCTCTCGAGCTTGCGAGAAGAACTGCCTGCCCAGCACCCTGGTGTCCACCTTCTCGGGCTTCAAGATGCGTTCGCCTTCAAAGTACTCATTGCTGTATACAGCGGGGCTTCCTTCGCCATGCGTGCCTCGTGTAGGTCTCACCAGGCTCAGCGCTTTCCAAGCCGCTCTCGCTAGCCTCCCAGAGTCGGTCACCAGCTCGGGTAGGTCTGTGTCGAACATGTCCCCGTGATTGCACTCCAATTCCTCCTGGTGGTGCAAATCGAATAAACGATGCACTGGTCCCGTGCCCAGCTGCTCCACGGCAGCCATCTTACAGTAGTTGGCAACCTGCACCACTGGCGTGGCCTCTTCCCCTGGGGAAACATCCCCAGCCAGCATAAAGCACAGGTAGTCGCAGAAGTCCTTCGTGCAAACTTCCCCCACGCCTGCGTGAAGCGCAGTCACCTTTTCCCTCTCATGCCTTGCCCCAGTCTCGTCTGTCGTGGACGGTAGCGGGTAACGAGACGGCACGTCGGCGTTGCTGTTCTTGGCTCCTGGGCGATACTGCACTGTGAAGTCGAACTCCTGCAAACTGATTGCCCAGCGTAGGTGTTGTCCCTGAAGATCAGCCTTCTCCATCAAGGTAGTGAGCGGTGAGTGGTCAGTCACCAGCGTGAAGTGAACGCCATGTAAGTACTGCCTCAGCGTGCGCACTGTCCACACCACTGCAAGCATCTCACCTTTGAAGCTGGCGTACTGCCTCTCTGTCTTGCTCAAGGATCGACTGATTGCCATGCACATGTACTCCTGCCCATCGTCATCCTTCTGGCCCAGCACTGCGCCAATGCCATAGGTGCTCCAATCGGTGTACAATATGAGGGGTCTGTCATAATCGATAGGCCTCAGACATCTCCCAGAGCAGAGCGAGTCCTTCAGGTCCTGAAGCGCTTGGTCTTGCTCCTTCCCCCAAGCTCCCTTGATATCGGTAATCTCTTTCTTGAGCAGGTCGTTGAGAGGGCGGGCCATCTCAGAGTAATTCGGCCCCCCTGGCTCACCCACCAAGCCCTTATAGTAATTCATCATGCCCAAGATGAAACGAAGCCCAGTCTTGTCCTGCGGCCTCGGAAGCTCCTGGATGGCCTTGCACTTCGCTTCCTGTGCGCCAATGGAGTTATGCCCAATGCGGTAACCCAGAAAGTCCACCGTGGCTGCACCAAAGGTACTCTTGCCTGCGTGCAGTCTTATGCCAGCGTCTCCCAACGTGCGCAACACGTCCTCGACGTCCTTCAGATGCTGCTCAGGCGTGGAGTCAGTGTAGACCACTACGTCATCGACGTATGCCACCGTGCAATGCTGCAGGTGACGTAACTCGTAGTCCATGATTCTCACAAACGCAGATGTTGCTCCAGCAGCCCCAAAGGGCATCGAGGTGTACTGGTACAACTGGTTCTTCCACCAGAACGCCGTCTTGCTCCTGTCCTCTTCCGTAGCCATGGGAATCTGATGGAAGGCTTTGGTGGCATCCAGCGTGGTCTTGAACTTGGCCTTCGCAACCTTCTGGTAGAGCTCCTCTGGTCGATGTGGCAGAGTGTTGTCCTTGAGGGAGTGACGGTTGACGCCCCTGAGATCCACGCAGAAGCGCGTTTGGGTCCACAGGCCAGTCTCATGATCCTTCTTGCCAGCCACGACGACGTTGATCGCATGTCTGCAATACTTGGCTGCAGGTTCTATGAAGCCGTACTCCAGCAATTCCTTGCAGTGGATGTCAATGATCTCCTGTTCGCCCGGGCTGTACTTCCTGGGTCTCTGGTAAGCAGCCTTGGACTCGTCTATAAAAGGGATGGAGAACGTGGTGTGCTCCGCCTTGCCCTTGTAGCCTGTCAGGTGGTACCTGGTCCTTTTTGTCGCACCACTGGTCATTTTTGTCGCTGTCGCAGAATATTCTTTTGTCGCGAGACCACCGAACAGAATCTTCTCAAAAAAACAGTGAATTCTGTTCGTTCCCTTAAAGGGGTAAAGAAGGTTTTCAGAAAATAAATGGAGACATGAATACGACATCGTCGTTCGAACAGTGTCAAGGTGCCCCAAAAATTTTCGTCATCCAAAATTTTAAACTTCAGGTTGTCGCAACTGTCTGTCGACCGACGGATCGGACCTTCGACCGACCGCTAGATCGGTCAAAATGAAATCTGACTCGGAAACCGAATCTAAATTTTGTCGCAGGCATGTAGAAGATACAGCAGCCCTCCCTCGACTGTTTGTCGACCGAACGATCGAACCGTCGACCGACCACTCGATCATAAAAAAAATGAAATCCGCATCGGAAACCGAATCTAGTTTGTCGCATGGATGTCGAAGATACAGCAGCCCTCCAGTCGACTGTTTGTCGACCGAACGATCTAACCGTCGACAAACCGCACGATCAGTAAATTCACAGAAATCCGCTCGATCGATCGGAAATCTGCATCGGAAATCAAATCGCGGGGCTGTCACAAGAAGTGTCACAAGACCGTCGCAAGCATCTAGGATGTAGAAGATCCAGTGTCACAGCAGCCCTCCAGTCGACTGTTTTTCGACTGCGTCACAGTCCGCGTCACGGCCACCAGAAAATTCGGATGCCAATTGGTCACAATATTGATGATCTGCCACGTCACTGTGACACCCCCGGGGATACTGTACTCACTCGATCCTGAGATAGTAGCGTCACATCTTGAACAACTATCCTTTCCGCGGCCGTCAACATATTATTCTCAGGCGCCGACACCGACCAACCCCTGCTGCATACTTCTGTGTTTTGTTGTTATCTGACTAGTATTCGTTGTTGTTTCCTTCAGTACTGTTTGCTATTTTATTTTTCGGTTTTACGCCGGGATTGATTGGAGCTCTGGGCAATCTGCCCGTGAGGTTCGGCATTTTTGCAGGTTAGCGTGCTGTTTTCTGCAGGATCTCGTGCGTTGTTGGCGACTCGCATGCTTATTCGTTTTAACATTGGGAGTGCTTGGAGCCCGTTAGGCGTTTTGCCCTCCTGGTTGGGTTCGATTCCCAACACCTCTGCTGACTAGCGCGCTGTTTTTTGCAGGATAGCATGCGTTTCGTTTCGGCGACAGCAGTGCTGCTGTTGCAGGACAGCACGCTCATTCGACAATCGTCATAGCAGTTCTTTCGTTAGTTTTGGGAATGCTTGGAGCCCGTTGCGCATCTTGGCCTTCGGGTTGGGTTCGATTCCCAACATTTCTGCTGACTAGCGTGCTGTTTTTTGCAGGATCTCGTGCGTCATCGTGTCGTTTAATACTGTCTTCCGTTTGTTATTTTCATTCTTCACGTCTGTCTGTTAGTTGTAAGTATGGTTTAGTCACCGGCGTTGATGATTTATTATTTATTCTGTGACTGACTCCGCAGATTTCGACTTCTGCAGGAACTCGTATTCGGTGTAGTACGCGGAGCTTTCGGCCGAGATCGAAGACGAGCGGCCTACAAAGGCGTAATAGATTTACAACTAGCTTTCGTTTTGTAATTGTCGCAACTCGAGTCTTAGTAAAAGCAACGTAAGTATTGTAATATTAGAACATTTGTATCGGCATCATGCATTTCGCTTGCTGTGTGCATGCTCTATTCATGCTGTGTGTACATTCGAGGATGTTTTTCGTAGGGTTGTTATTATTAATTAACGAATATAACCGTTGCGTCCGCTGTGTGTTTGCCCACTGGTTTGTTTTGTTAAAATTTTACAATTCTAAATAAATTTCTGCGACAATAATGACCATTTTATCATTTTTGTCGCAGCCTGCGACAAAAAGGACCTATTGGTCATTTTTGTCGCAGCCTGCGACAAAGGAATATTCTTGCGACAGCGACAAAATTGACCATCGGTGCGACAAAAATGACCCGCTACCCTGTCAGGTCGTGAGGGCTGTTGGCGAAAGTGCTCTTGCATCTGCGAAGAACAGCTCGCATTTCCTCCCAGTGCTCCTCCTTGAAGTCAGGATGTCCTCCAAACGTGGCATTGAGCTCAGTGTCGAGCCACGCTGCCTCGTCCTTGGTCACAGTCGTGTCACCCAGAGGTTGAAGCTCGTCCAGCACGGTATACGGCAAGACCTCATCCTGCTCCGCGACATTGGCCTCCCAACCCGGCTCCCATTGCCTCGACGATTGCTGAGCCTCCCAAGAAGTGCAGGGCGACGCACCCCAGGCACTCCGTGTGGGTGACATGACACCATGCGCAGGCACACTCTCGGTCAGCTTGCCAGCGACCCACAGGATTCCGCACAAAAGCAGAAAAAATCGCAAAATTCTGTTGAACCGCACTGCGGCTACCGGCGAGTTCGAGGCGAAGAAGCACGCCATTACTCTCCACCCCCCGTGCGCCAAGCGAGAACTCCCACCAGCAGCAGTGGAGACCACCAGCGCAAGGACAAGCACCAGGTATGCGGCCTGCGCGACGCGATGAAGCTGGAGATTGCGCCGAAGCTGCGCCCATCGCGCCGCAAAGCGAGGCTTATCCAACCTGGCCGGCAAAAATCGGGCAGGCGCACACGGCCCAGCAAGAAAACTTGGGACCAGCGCAAGGATGGGACAGTCCACCCCTGACCACCTCGAACGTCACGCATGCCCAGGGGAATGTCCATGGCACAAGAAGCGCGGTGCGCCACGTCCCCAGCATAAATACCAGCGCAAACCCAGAGCCAGGCGAGGACTACGAGGAGGAGGGCCGCAGCACATTGCGACCAGCACGCCAGGGAAACGACCACCCCCCGGAGGGGTACCACCATCCAACCTTCTGCACGAACACGGTGTACGCCAGCATAGACACCTGTGGTGCGTACGATAAGGAGCCCAACGTACCAGACATAAGCGAGGGCCCACAGGACCCAAACGTCATAGCATGCACGACGGGGATAACGTCGAGCAATCGACCACCACATCGGCAGCGAGTCCCAAAGCGAGGCCACGCAGCGCCTCCACGCACCAGACCTGAAAAGGGCACCACGACATGCGCCACGCCACTGTTTCAAACATCGCCCAAACGCCGACCATGGGCATGGGACCTCGTCCCAGCCACCACCAAACCACTGCACTGCCTGCAAGCGAGATACACGCCCGCAGTACACCCGGCCTTATGCGGACTGCCTGTGCCGGCAGCCCACGGCCACAGCGTTGGTCGCGCATCAGGGCCACCCGCCCGCTGTGCCCGGGGAGCCCTGATGAAAACGCGCGTGTTGCCGTTGTGTTGCGCGTCGTCGTTGCGTGTGGTGCTCAAACGCCTCCGTCACATCGCTGCACACTGAATGCGGCGGAGAAGGCGACGGGGAAGGCGGGCACCGTGAGGTGAGGTTGGCCGGCAGCCGGGACGCTCTCGGCGCGGGAACGACATGGGAGGAAGTCCCGTGGCGGCCAGCGGAAGGAGCAGACGCGCGTGCAGCATTGCTCGCGCCCGGTCGTCGTTCAGCCACACTGCCAGAAGGCTGGCGCCGCTGTCGTGCAGGGTGGTCGCGGACCTCGTCCACATTCCTTGTCCACATCTCGTCCATATGCTCAGGCCTCTCGGCCACTCGAGCCTGAAGAGCGGGCGGCGCAGCCTCTGGAAAAATGCGTGCCTCAAGGGATTCCAGCGCTGCTAGTACCCACGGAGCGGCCACGTGCTTGGTCCCCCACAGCAACTGCGTGAACTTGCGGTCGTCCCGCATGAGGTACTCATTCGTAAACTGTGCTTACCAATGCAAACACCGATCTTGGTCCTGGAAGATGTAGTACACCGGTTTGGCATGCGAGTGCTCCATGCAGCACAACACATGCGCCGACCCTTGCGCAACGTAGGCGCACAGCGACCCCACGATATTCCTTGCATGCTGACCCTCACGCCTCGACCCCGAACCATGATTCATCAGATCGGCATAGGCCGACGTGACCGCCTCCAACAAGCTGGAAGATGCCGTCTGTCCCCCCAGAGGGAGGCGCCAGCCCTGGCGTCCGCAAGAGATCGTCTTGTCGTGCTTTCTGGCGACCTTGTTAGAGATCCCTGGATGCGCCCGCAGTCGGAGACCTCGTTCACTAAAGCACACGCCCAGCTCATACATGACCTTGCGACCTCGGCAGCGGTCTCCGCCAAACTTCACCATGAAGACGGTGAGGTTGCTGCGATCCTTCAAGGCCTTCACGTCCTCCACGGTCAGAAACTTGTGCAGTGAGCGGTCGGACACGCGCGTGGCTCTCTGTACGGCACTCCAATCCGACCCCGATGGGGATGGAGGTGCCCTCGTTGGGGACGGGGGTAGCTGCTGCGTCCGAGCTGAACTCGAAGGTGTGGAAGGCACGCCTCCCGGGGAACGTGCTCGTGCACCATGCGGGGCCCTGATCGAGTTCGCCCATGAGCCCTCGTTGGACAAAGCAGGCGATGCGGGCGGCGACCTGGCACGAGAAGGGCCAGCGGCGGGACTCGAGGGTCCAGCTGCTGCGGCACGAGCGGGTGGAGGTGATGACTCACGAGGATTGCCCACCGGCCCATTGTCGCTGGACACCGGCGATGGCGTCGGCGAGTAGCCTCTGCGTGGCGGTGACTTCGAACGTGCCAACCCTCCGGGACTGAGGGATCTAGCCCGCGATGGCCCAGCAGTCGCCCGAGATGACTCAGCTGCCGCCCGAGACGGTCCTGCTCCCGCGGTAGGCGCAGGTGGCTGTGTCGGGGTTCGCTTGGTGACCATCGTGTTGTGGGGTGTTGGTGGCCTGCGTGCTGCACCTGCTCTGATCGCAGCGTACCCCTCCTGCTCGGTGTTCACCCACTTGAGCATCTTTCTGTACTCCCCCAAGCGTAGGTGCTCCTGGGCGGCTGCATTCTCGGCGAACACCCTGCCGGGTCCACCAAGGCCATCTTCCACCGGGTAGTATCTGGTGTTGGAATCCAACGAGACTAGCTCCAGGGGTAGCCAATCCTGGCCGTGCCTAGCCCAATGTTGGAAGATACCATCCGAGAGGGATTCCACATCCACTGGGCAAAGGTACCTGAGCAGCTGATATGCCCAGACACCAGTGCTCTCGTACCAGTGAGGGAGCTGGAGCTCTTGCAGCAACTCCTCGCCATTGAACACGAACGCATGATCCAACGTGCAGCGCATCAAGTCGAGGTACTGTGTGGCCATGCTCGGCTGGACACAGAAGACGCGCTCCTTTAGATCCCACATGAGGGTCCCAGTGACCTCACCACTGGGGTACTTAAGCAACGCTTGGACCTTGTCCTGCAGCTTCTTGATCATGCTGAAGTCGAGCCTCGAAGCACTCCTTTCCTTAGGCATGATGACGCTGTGTTTGCTGGGAGTAGACGGTATGTGCGTCGAGTAACTGCCGCCGAGCAACCAGCGGTCCTTCTCCTCGTTGTACTGCAGCTTCTGGTCCACGCACAACCAATCGGGAAACATCAGCTGGTCCCTCGTCACCCACTGTTGCTCACGACATCGAGTGAACTCCACGCAGACATGTTCTTCGGAAGGTTGAGTCGGCATATCCTGGGCGGGACGCAGGAGGATGTGGCAGAGGCGCGCGATGTTGTTCCTGCCCCGGTACAGCCTCTGATCCCCCCACTTGTAATCGAGAGGGACATCGTGATCCCGGCCCTCCACGAACCATCTTGCCCGTCCACCCTTCAAAGGGATCGGGTCACCATAAAACTGCGCGAGCAAACGCTTCGATGCTGCCTGGACGGCAGGCGCCAGTGGCTCCAGGGAACTCGTCCGGCGGCTGTCAAGGGGGCACGTTCAATGGCGATTCCGCTCCTGCAGCTCCTCGTGCGTGCTGACACGAGGTCGTGGGAGTTCGCCAAGCTCTCTCGGCGAAGGCGCCGGTGACGCCAATGGCGATACCACACTGTCATCAATGTGCTCGGGGCGCATCCCAGAAGCAGCGACCCTCTCCTCCCTGGTGCTCGGAGGTGGGTGTTTTGGCCACTCGCACGCCACTCCTTGTCCAAAGATCTCCGTCGTCAAGCACACTGCCGGGTCCAGTCGCCTGGGCAGATTGGGACGCCTGGGTGGCGTCATGTCCACCAACGGGAGCACCACCTGGGCATTCATACCCAGAATTGATGGCGCATGCGACACGGCCACGCCACTCCCAAGCTTGATGTCGATCATCAGGGAGTTCTTCAGCCTGCGGCCCAGTGCCGATCAGCAGGTCCCATGAGTTCTCGGGCTCGAACGTCACGAAGGCGTGCAGCCGGTGAAGAGTCATGTGAGGTGTGCCCGCAGCCAGTATGACGTCCACGTGGCAGTAATGCGTGAACTTCGTGGGGCTGTTGTCACACCTGGTGACCTTGGCACCGGTGCTGGCCTCGTACACCGTGAGGCCCAGTCGCCTTACGACCGCGATGGAAATGATGTTGCAGTTGGCGCCGGTGTCCATGAGGATTGCCCGATAAAGCATGAGCTCACCACCGGATGACACCAGCGCCAGGCCCTCATACAGAGTGGCATTCTGCAATTTGCAGATGGGCTGGACCTGTGTCATCAGCAGCGCCTGCTCGTCGGTCAGGTGCTGCCTCATCTTTTCCCTCAACGAGTCGTAGGCACGGGTCTTGATGGTGCCGGCCCGGACATGTCCATGGTCACTGAAGTCGACCACCCCCAGGTCGCTCACACAGGCAGCGGCTGCACACCGGGCGGTGACACTGTCGACCACGCCGTCGGGCATCTCGTCCAGCGGCAACTCCTCGTCCACCTGGCGTTCTGCGCTTTCTGCTTCCACTTCAACCCCTTGCACCACCGTAGCGTGCATGTCCTCAAGCTCGTGTTCATTGACCTCGGTGGGCTGCTCAGCCGCGCTCTCCGGCTCGTTGCCCATGAGCTCCTCCAGGGCCAGGAGGTTCTCGATGTCCTTCGGGAGGTCGATGGCGCGCTGGGATAATAAGATTGCTGCAATCTGTGAGCAAGTCCGCATGGAGCTGCGGAGGTTGGACGCCAACAGGTGGAACTTCCTGCTGAGGACGTTGGGTGGGACGGCTCTGGGCACCTGAGCAGCCTTGTCGAACTCTTCAGGCGTCTTGACCTTGAAGCCCTGCATCTTCTGAGTGCTACCCAGGGCAACTGCGGCCCTGGCCTGGAGCTCTGGTGCATGGCTAACACCAGCACCGTCACTGTCCCCCAGTCCCTCACCAGTGAGGCAGTCACGATCGTCCTCCTCATACTCCGCCTGCTGGTTGAAGTTGGAGTCGTACTCGGGCTCGTCATCGCCATCCTCTGACTGGGCCTGCGCCTCAGCGCCCTTGCCACCCTTGGCCGGTGTTCCTGTCTGCAAGCCTGTCAACTCTGCAGCGAGCTTCTCCTTTACCTCAGCGCTGGCTGCCACCTGCTGCTGCTGCTGCTGCTTCTGCTTGGCCTCCGGCAGCTTGAGCCACTCCTTCGTGGTGATCCCCATCTTGTGGTTCTCGAAGCGGTGAGCGATGTTGTAGGCACGCATCTGGGCGTTCTTGACCTCGTTTGGATACTTCGAGTTCTGCCGGTCCTTGTGGAAGTTATGCGGCACTCTGGCATCACGACATCCAGTGTAGCAACGCTCTGGAGGATGGGGCAAGCGCGTGAAGCAGTAGTCGCACTGGAACTCCTTCGAAGCGTCAGGTGGTGGAACCCTGCCGTAAGTGGGCTTGTGCCTCTCCGCATTGTTCACCTCCCTCGAAGGCTTCCTAGCATCATCACCACCAGGCTGTGCTGGCTCCTTCTTCTTGGGGTCCCTGCGTCTGTCCCCAGCCTTGCGGGAAGAGCTAGAGCGCCTCATGGAGGACACCAGCTCGGCCAGGTCAAGCCCCAGCTGCCTGGCTTCGTAGCAAGAGTACACACAGGTAAGCCTGCGGACGAGTTCCTGCTGTAGTGTCAGAGCCCATGCTTCAGCATCGTTCTTCAGCTTATCCTGCACCTCCACGATGACCTCCAAGTCCTCCCACGTGACCTCTTTGGGGGCAGGATGGCTGACTCGCAGCTGCTCGGACACACGATCTCGGTATTCCTTAATGCGAAGCCCCTTGATGCACTCCTCGACGTCTTGTCTAACGATGGAGTCCCCTACCATCTTGCCAGCGTTGAGCGCTGACTCTCTGCGGCGACAGCTCTTCACGTAGGCGAGGCCATCTTGCTCAGTGGTCTGCGACTTAGCGACCAACAGATCCTCCTTCTCTTTGGTGCCCTTCATTAAGAACTTGGCCTCGAGCTCTGCAACGAAAGCCCTCAAGACCCAAAAATAGTGAGAATCCTCCGTGCCATCTGTCCCTGTGAGACCCTTGGTGGAAGTTCCCTCGTTTTCCCACTCGTGAGACAGTTCACCATCAGCATCGCCTTCCTGGAACCTCTTGCAGACTGCCCATGTCGCTCCTGGCGCCAGCTCATGGAGAGGAGGTTGTGCGCAGCGCACTGAGCCCTGGAAAGAGTCCCTTGTGGTGAGATCCTTCAAGACATGACACGCATGAGAGGCCATGAGGCCATCCTTCAGGTATGAAGCGCACCACCAGTCATAGGCGACTGAGGTGGAATGATCATCTCCTTCTAGGAGCGAAGGCAAGCTGTCCCATAACGATCTGTAGTCTGGTTTGGAGTCAATAAAAGCCTTCTTCGCCTGTGGATTGAGCGCGTGAAAAGCCGCTGACCTCATATGCCTGCGTACCCTGGCCTCGTGAACCCGCTGTACTTTTCCCACCATTTCAACGAAGCGCCTGATGAAAAGCGCCCTATCTTCATTCTTGCCACCAGTGTAGCAAAGCTGGATGTCAGCCTTGTCAAGCGCGGGACTGTCCCTGTCATACTGATCCATCTCGTCTACGTCGTCAAACGCAAAGAGGAACTGACTGGCTGCGGGCGCTGAGGCTGCTGCTGTTCCTGCTGCTATCGATCCCGGTGTGGAGGGGCTGGATTCTTCTGGAGCCGACCCCTCTGTGCTCATATAGCCAGTGCCAAGCCCCTGACTGCTCCTCTCCCGAGCCAATCGCCGTGCCTCGCGCTCTATGGACTGGATAGTGGCAACGCTCGGCTCCGCCTCACCCTCCGCGGTCAAGTACTGCGTTAATGCTCAGCGAGTGGGACAAAGGAAGCGTGTCCTCCTTCGGCGCGAAGCTTATTCACCAGCAGGATGCAGGCTTAATTCAGGCTGGTTTAGGCCAGTGCACTGAGTGCCCCTGGATTCACACCGTTCTGAACAAGCAGGAAAACGAAACGCGCGCAGCCAGCGCAAGCCCACAGGTCCAGCAATACGTCTCAGCGCTCTGAATCAACAGCAGGTGCAGAATGCAGGCTTAATTCAGGCTGGTTTGGGCCAGTGCACTGAGTGCCCCTGGATTCACACCGTTCTGAACAAGCAGGCGGACGAAACGCGTGTAGCCAGCGCAAGCCCACAGGTCCAGCAATGCGTCTCGGCACTCTGAATCAACAGCGGATGCAGGATATTCGTGCAAGAAGGGCTTAGAGCTGAGCCAGTGTGCTGAGCACCCCTGGATTAGCTAAGCCACCGTTCATCAAGAACACAGAGACCGTAAAGATAACTCTCCTTGAACCAAAGTACCAGGAATAGCGCAACTACGCAGAGCTGGGAGCTAAGCCAGTGTACTGAGCACGCCTGGGTTCGCAGCACCACTGCTCATTAGGGGTCCAGAAGTTGCCATGGAAGTTCACACGCTCAGTCCAGTAAGCAAGAGTACAAGTCACCACGCAGAGCTGGGAGCTAAGCCAGTGTGCTGAGCACGCCTGGATTCGCAGCACCACTGCTCATTAAGAAGGTCACTGTTGTTATAAGGGCCTCACCGGTTGTCAAGTACTGTACGAGAGATAAGAGAATTCTCGCACACATCATGATAACGGGAGCCCAAAAATACCAAAATAACCAACAGCACTCCAGGCTGAGCCAGTACTCAAATCGAGTCTGAATCCACCAGATACCTCTGCCAAACCAGTAGATAGTGTGTATGAAGCCTACTCACTCGTCGCCTTCAGGGCTGATGTCGCTGCTAATCCTCTGGTAAACCCACTCCTGCTTCAGGCTTAGGCCAGTACACCAGGGGTGTCCCTGGATTAGCCGTCAGACAGGGTGGGACTACCAGAGAAACCGTAGGGTGCAAGCCCACTCATAAAGGTAACAACTCACTGCTGATCCGCTTTTAATTAGTAGGCCCAAGCAGATGCCGCCGCTAATTAGCTCCCAGGTCGCACACTTGCATTTCAGTTAGGCCAGTACACCAGGGGTGTCCCTGGATTCACCTCAGACAAGGTGGCCAACTGGAGGGACCACTGGAAAATAGCTCATCAAGGTGGTCATTCACCGCTGATCCGCTCTATAGCTGCCGCCGCCCACGCTGATGCCGTGCTGATTAGCTTCTTAATGAAGAAAACCTGCCTGCAGTTAGGCCAGTGCACCATGGGTGCCCCTGGATTCACTGTAAGACAAGGTGGTGGAGCTGAGCATATCGCAAGATAAGAGAAAGCCGCTTATTAACCAGTAAATTCAGTGCTGATCCGCCGCCGCCGCCACTGGTGACCTTTCTTCGTGCAAGTATCACCGAGTCTAGGGAAGAAGAAGGGTCCGCCAGTGCACCTTGGGTGCCCCTGGAGTCACCTGACTTCCGAATCCGCTCTCACAAACTGCTGCTGACTTATCGCCAAAGGGTCTTTACTTCCGAATTAACACTTGAAATAAAAAGCCGCTCCGCGCAGGACATTATTGTTTTGAAAAAGAATAAAAACAGCAGTAAAATATATTCATAAAAGATCGGTATAAGACAACTTCTCCCCACGTATACGAGTTCCTTAGATATAGGTTGGCGGCCAACATATAGGATCTTCCTTCTTCTGTGTTCGATCGTACATTTTGTAAAATGTTACACAATAGCGCACTCCCGTGAAACCAGCAGAATTGATCCTATGCTTGCACCTTGCGTCCGATTTAAACACTTTATGCGTATCAGAAAAGCACTTCACTTCGTCGCTGTACGGCGACTCAACCTCGTAGACGGCATTTTCAAACCTACCTAGGAATATGTTTGTATTGGTGCGATACGTCGTGCTTGTCTGTGTGCCTACCTACCTCGCACATGTCGCTTATCATGCACGATACGTACAGGCACCAATCCCCGTGGACGCCGTGGTAATTAGCATCTATACACTTCAATAGTTCCCCAGCTAGCATAAAGATCTCCTTCTTCCAATATGGGTTGCTCTTCGAAACTAGAGGGTCGTCTAGATATACGCCTCTGTTGTTGAAAAAAGGATGCTTCAAGCTGAAAGCAGACGTCCCGTCCTTCTTCTTGGAGAATCCCCACTGTTGCGCCGTTCTCCCCATGTTGAACCACCAACCAAGATTCCAACCCACCTTCGGAGCCGCGCCTTCTCGTTCATCGCGGTCGTCCTTTTTGTCGCGTCTCTCGATGCGCTTGCACGTTTCAGCATGCAACACGGATTCTAGCTCTCCGCACAACGCTTTGAACCTAGGCGAGTCGCTAATTGGAAGTCGCTTGCGCCTGTTTCCGCGATTCCCACAATATTATCCCTCTACTCAAGAAAGAGGCCACGGTAAAAGCTTCACCATCATAAATAAAAGGTGCGTTGCCCTTGCTTTCCATTCCCTTGTAAAGATGTGTGTGGAACTCTTGGGATTTTTTTGCTATCAATTCTTTCGCTTCTTCTGAGTTGAAAAAAACGTACCACGCTTCCACGTCTCCTAAACTGCGGTCATACCCGGGGTATTTCGCAGGGGGTAACAAGATCTTCAAAGCTAACTTGTTAAAACATTCAGCTCTATTATCTCCCACCACTGGTCGCTCGAAAGAGTGCAACAATTTCAAGCAAACCACGGACGCCTTTGAATTAAGGCACGCTGCTAATAACGGTTCGCACAAACCTCTGGCATAAGGTAAAGACGACACAATTACGTCAATCTTCGGTTTGAAAAATTCCCAGTCTATCATTGCTAAATCAAGTTTTCTTATCCCTTTTGCAGGCTTGTGATCGCTAAGGAAAATAGTCTTGGGCTTGAACGCCACAAGATTGTCGTAAACATATCGCGGTGCTTGTCCGCAGCAGAAATCAAATAGCCTTAGGCCTTTGAAACTTTCTTTGAAAAAAGCTGGTAGTGGTGTGTATTGCCCTTTAAGAGTGGGATAAAAACTTGTAGACTTGCAACACTTGCGTGGTAAATCAATTGTAAAAGGATAATTTAAAAGGCGCGCACACCTCGTGGATAGCGCACTGCGCTTTCTTTTTGTTGGCATTATGTGTTCCACTGTTGGCTCTGCCACTTGCAACTCCTCATGCTCAACCTCTACCTCTAGCTCTGGTTCGGGCACCTCCACATGCGTTGCCTCTGACTCCTCCTCCTCCGCCACATCCTCCAACTCTTGAGCCTCTGAAACAATTTCAGATATCGCGCTTCTTGTTATCTTGTCTACCCACTTGTCGAATGCGAGAACTCGACTATGCTTGGCACAACATGTGCCAACACCACATGTCGTGCCAAGCGCGGCGCTCTCCACAGGGCGAACCATCAACAGTGCTTTGAACACCAATGATATTCCCCCCCTGGTTAATCGAATACGTATCGTTGAAAATATACCCACAATACGCTTCGAAAATCGTTGTCAAGTCTACGCGTCCGTAGTCGTAGCCTGTTTTCCCATCCTTATACTTAACACTTCTGGCCAAAACTCTGGCTTGCTATCGCCTAACTTCGCGTATGGTCCTAATAAACGCGCGAGTACTTTGCGAAAGTCTTGTAGGCTAGGCTCTTTCGCATCGCATATATCGTTACACTTTTCTTTACGCATATTTTCGTTTCGATTTTATGTAGGAACGAACCTTACTTTTCGCTAAGTATTGTTAGACGTGTTCCCAAAGTGACCAAAAACCGTTCGATTCCGAATCCAACGGGTTTTGGTCACTTTGGGAACACATCTGATAATACTTAGCGAAGGTTTGCTGTACAGTATTTTCGCTAAGTATTATCAGATGTGTTCCCAAAGTGACCAAAACCCGTTCGATTCGGAATCGAACGGTTTTTGGTGACTTTGGGAACACGTCTAACAATACTTAGGGAAAATGACAGATAGGTCGAAGAGAATAGCGCGTGTTGTCACCATGCCGACTTCCTAACTCACATTAACATCCCGAACCCCATACACCGTGCACGGTGTAGGCCCTCCCGAACGCAGCGCAGCCGCAATTCACGGCCGTGAATCGGAAATTCACGGCCGTGAATCTGAAATTCACGCCCGTGAATCTGAAAGTAAAGACTTACCAAAAAATATAGAGACGGGTACGGTATTTTCGCTAAGTATTATCAGATGTGTTCCCAAAGTGACCAAAAACCGTTCGATTACGAATCCAACGGGTTTTGGTCACTTTGAGAACACGTCTGATAATACTTAGCGAAAATAAATAATAATGGATCCTTCTCATGGTAATAAACCCTACAAGGAAATATCGATAAATCTAGTCTTCACCCGCAAATAAAATAATGAATCGAATAATAAATAGGGACGAGGATTATCAATCTTGCAGAGGCTACCTACCCGCCCCATACAATTGCATAGCCCTTTGGCAGAAGCACATCGTGGTGCGCGGGGAAGACGAGAACCCTACCAAGGATCCCCACTATGGACTCACTCGCCCCAACAAGCGGTGCGAGTTGCATAAGGTCCTCATATGCATGGTGGAGTATGGAGAGGCTGGCGTGCAGCCATCAGAGTTTCCTTTCGATTGGTTCCCAATGCTCGACCACTACGCTATCGACAACCGCACGCAGGGTGCGTGGGTATGGTGCGAGGAGAGCGCAACCACTCGCATCGTTTTCCACGACCATGGAAACGCCGAGGATGGAAAAATAAAATCGACAGAGATCTTCACCTCCCTTGTGTCGTACAAGTTGTGCGCTAAGTGCGCTAAAACTTGTCAAAGGATGGTGCAGCCTCTCGAGAGGCACGAGCGCAATGCAAGTTTGAATATTTATGAACGTTTGAACGTCGAGTTCGAGCTAATATAGAATATAACGAATTAGCACAGACTAGTAACGATAACGAGCAAGTAAAACAAATAATATTTGTTTGCAAAAACAAGTAATAATATGCATAAACTTGTAAGTGTACATGTTTTTTTACCTATTGAGCTAGTGTCCAAGCATGGCATACACGTCTCGAAAGTACAGCATTATGTAAGCCTATTATGTACGCTTTCGCTTGGCTTGTTCCTTCCCTACGGGTCCCTTCGCGGCTTTGTCTAAGGCTTTCTCAACATCGCGTGCCAAAACCTTCAGGACTTTCTTATGCTCCTCGTCCACCGTGTTGGTGAGGTCTGTGCCCGCTAGAAAGTACTTCACGAACTCCTTCGTAACGAAGTCAAGATAACCCCAATGTAAGGCCGAGTTCACGGGGTTCAGCTGAACATCAGGGTCGTAGGACGCCACGCCCTTCAACGCCAAGTTCGCGGAGAACACCACCCGGGGCGTGCCATCCGCATTGGTCACCCCTTGGTGTACCCCTCCCACCACCGCGCAGTCGCCCAATCCCACTTTCTCCTTTCCCCCAACGTTCCTCGCATACGCGTCGAGGGTTTCCTTCGAGAGCATGAGGGCGCGCTGCTCGTGGAATTGGACATCGCAGTTCAATTGCAATGCCCCTTGCGTCGATTTGCCTAGGAGCTCAACCGAAGCATCGAAGGACGGTGTTGGTGCACAACACAACCTTGTTGGGGATGATGGGCCAAGGTAGGCCACAATGGCCAAGTGATGAGGGCGTTCGGTGAGAGGTTGGTTAAGTGGCTGGTCCAAGTGCCAAGGTTGCCACCCGGTAAGGGTGGAGAGGACCGTATTAGGCGCCCCCTGAATCTCCCGAACGAGATTGTCGTTGATTAAGAATGCTTGATTCTCGATTGTGTACTCGTTACGAAGATTTTCCATAACCTTCGTTTCCAACTCGTGTACGAAGACGTTCAAGTGCTTTCGATCTTCGTCCGTGAGATATTGCTCGTAGAAGTCGGTCTGCACTTTCCCCCCCCGTGTTTCGCGGACTCGTGAAACACCTCCAGCTTTCCTCCAGTGAGGGTTACCACCCCAGGAGGAAGATTTTTCCAATCCGGGACCTTGTTCACGGCTTCCCCCCACATACACGAATACCGCCTTTCCAGATGTTCTCGCGACTCGTCTGGTAAAGACACCACGAAGGTGTTTGCGAAACCTATAGCTCGCGTACGGTCTAAGTCGTCCAAAAATGTTTCCTTGACGGCAGCCTCTTTCTTTTTTTGTTGACCGCTGCATTTTGCGCATCTCAACTCGCCCTTGCCTCTTTGAGATCGGGTGCATGGTTTGCCCGCGTGGTCCATAGTCGAGGGATCTTGTTTGCATTCAATAAGCTTTCCCATCTTATTTAATTGGCCACATTCGCAACGTGAAGCTTGATTCAAGTCCATATTTGTTTAAAGATCGGGTTAGGTATTAGGCTTTGGTAGGTTTACTAAACGAGGAAGTCGCTACACTAGCCCGGAATTCACGGCCGTGAATATCAGATTCACGGCCGTGAATCGCGGGTGCAGCGCGTTCGGGAGGGGAGGGACCTGTATGGTATTTTCTCTAAGTATTATCAGATGTGTTTTCAAAGTGACCAAAAACCGTTAGATTCGGAATCGAACGGTTTTTGGTCACTTTGGGAACACGTCGCAAAATACTTCGAGAAAATGCCGAACAAATTCACAGGTCGTCGGTCATAGCGCGTGTTCAGGTGTTGTCACCAAGCCCACATCAGCACTCACATAAACGTACGTAGCCCCTCCCGAACCCCATGCACCGTATGGTTTAGGCCTTTCCGAACGCAGTGCAGCCGCGATTCACGGCCGTGAATCAGAAATTCACGGCCGTGAATTTCGGGCTCAAGATAATACTCTATACTGAAAAGACTTGTACGGTATTTTCTCTAAGTATTATCAGATGTGTTCCCAAAGTGACCAAAAACCGTTAGATTCAGAATCGAACGGTTTTTGGTCACTTTGGGAACACATCTGATAATACTTAGAGAAAATACCTTACCCGTCTTGTAAATTTACCGTAACAACTTTAGGTAATTTATCATATTAAACGCAACAAAAAAATGGCCGCAACCGTGGAGTGCACCCCTTGCAACTTTCGTAGAGCGAAAAAGGACGAAGAACATCTTATAGAAGCTAGGACATACTGGCTCGGGTTGGGTGACGGCCCGTACCCGCCTCTACAAGATCCACACGCGTACCAATGTTTGACGCGCGTTTCGGAGCGGTGCCAAGTGCATAAGGCACTTGTGAAAATGAAGGAATACGGCGAAGAGGATCAAGTGGAAAATATTGGGTGTGGTGCAACGAGATCGCAAGCATGCGACTCGTTTTCCGCGAGACTGGGTTAGGAGTGAACACATATTACAAGGGGATCCGGAATTATAACGGGCTTGTTGAAACATACAAGTCTTTTAACATATGTAGCAAGTGCGTGCGGCTATGCCAAAACCAATGTCGAGGTTTGGAGAAGCCATCTTTACGCTCAGCACGCCAAGGACCTCAAGCCTTTTTGACGGTCTCTTTCGAGTTGTTGTAATTGAAGCAATAGGCAATATGATGAACACAAGCTAGCAAAAGAACAAGTTGTAATACATTTAAGTTAATACATGTTATTCGCTATTATTTGTATGTTTGCATGTGTCTACGCGTACAAGCAAACTGTGCACATGAACATGCCATCTGGAACTCGTGTGATAGGAGGATTCATACAATGCATGTGGTACCCCTTGTCACAACCATCGCACACTAGCATTTTGCTTGCATAGGTCGCCTTAATGCATATCTCGCACTTCAAGGAGTGCGAGACAGTTTGGGAGCCTCACGGTCAATTGCGGTCCTCAATAGCGTCACTTGTTTTTTTCCCCGCTAGCCTCTTCAACTTGCCTGTGATCTTGCCAAGGGGTTGTCGCCGAAGTGCAGAAGTAGGTTTCATTGGTCGGCCAGCTTTGGGA
>LGRX02008953.1:0-23726 GCA_001247695.2 Cymbomonas tetramitiformis
GAGGCGCGGTCGGTCAGGAAGGGGCATGGGAGTTAGGGTTGGCCAAAGGCTGGGCTCCGGCAGGGCGGAGGCGCGCGAACCTGGTGGACCATGAAGGACGAGCCCTTCAGGTGGATCGACACGTACGACTCCGGACCCTGCTGCAGATTTGCCACCTGCATGCCCCGCAACCGCTCCCCTTACGCGGCAAAGCACGGTTGTGATCGCCCTTCCTACAAAGTAGCGTCCACGTGGCAGCAATACCCCCTGCGCGTCGAGGCCAAATTCTGTGGTAGAGCTGCTCAGTTGCCACCAGTGGCGGCAAAGTCTTGCTAAGGCCGCCGCGGCCGAGGCGCTACCCCCCTCCCCGGGCTTAGTGGGCGAGGTGCGCACCTGCAGCTCACTCGAGTAACAATCAAACATCTTGCGCCAATGCGATTGGCCAATACGATCCTCCTCGTCGACCTTGAGCCAGCACCTCCCCTCACCCGCCCCTCTCTGCTAAGCCACCCTACAGCCACCAGTGCCATGTATGCTCAAAGCAGCTGCCTGGCAAGTTCATGAGTGCTCCGTCCATACGCCTCAGGTGCGAACACCGGGGAGACTCAGACCACCTCTTGCAATCCCCGGTATCGAGTTTTGGGCAATACATGTAAGCTTAGGAATTTCATACTCAAAATAAACATATAAACATGTAAGGTATACACGTTGTGCGTACACATGTGTGTACATAGCTATATGCCACGGCGCTCGTGACACCTGGCAGCCGATTCTTAGCACGAGCGCTCTGCTCGCTTGTGTCAAAGTTTTGCTGGCACCGGCCCGCCTGGCGTGCTGGTACCAAGTTCCCAAGGTAGCAGTGCACCGCTGGCATATGACATTCAACTTTTTTGGCAGATGGGCTCTGATATTTGGCACGAGCGCGTTGCTGCCGCATCTGTGCTCGAGCTCGTGATGAGCGGACACCAGCGCTCTTTTAAATGAAAGGGGATGACACGGGCAGCCATGGCGTTGCAATCTGCTCACTGTGGTGGTAAAAACGATGCAAAGACTGCCCAGGACCACCAGTGCCGACAGCAGAAGAGGCTTGTGCGTCATTGTGCAGCCCTCTCAAAAGTAAATAAATACATATGTTTACGTCATTTAATAAATAAAATACTTAATACACGTACACACCACGTAGGATCCTACTTGGATCCTACGTGGCTCTTACATGGCATTCCCGTACTCTCCCCTCCCTCCCTCTCTAGGAAAACCTGACTGATAGTCATCTGTCATTCTGTCATCTTGTCATGCTATCATCAGAACTTATTGCAGTACAATCACAGTACACACAAATGTATTCCACACCACGACAGAGTCTGTCGGGTGTGGTCATGGATCGCGTGACCGAGAGTCTGCAGTCGACAGTGTCACTGTGTCGACTGTAGTGACTGATTATGTACTCGTATAGCTCAGGACAGAATCTGGCGGGAACACAAAACAATAAAGGTGGCAGTCGTGTTTACTGCCGCCATTCCCTTTTACTATTCAACGATATCAGTGTGATAAGTTATTCACTATGCTATGTGTTTTGTAAGATAAATTGTATCTCAGATTATTAGATCTACATTATCCTAGGTTATGGGCCTGGTTACGTGGTAACCTGCGTGGATTCAGTATATGTCAGATCAGAGCCCAGATACAGGTATATACAAGCACACTCGGGCTCGAGAGAAACTACCTACAATGATGGAAGGTAATGAAGAGCCGGAGAAGAAGCCAGAAGTGAATCTGAGTAGAGAGGATCAGTTGTCAGTGCTATTAATGAGGCAAATGGAAATGATGGATATGATGTCCCGTAGGTTTGCAGCCTCAGAGGAGAAGCAGGAAGTAAAAACAACAGCACCACTTATTACTAGTGAGAATGCATCGAAGGTAGTGCAGGCTGTGTTGAAATCCCTGACAACAGTATCAAAGTACACAGGAAGTGAAAGGAATCAGTACGAAGCCTGGACTAGGTTCAGTACACAATTAGAATCAGCAGTGAGTTTCTATCCTGAGTTGAGGGAATTAGTAAACAACAAGGAATCAATCAGTGACGTAGCTAACCTGAAGGATCTGGCTGATATGACACCACAAACCAATCCGTTTGCTGATGACGGTGGTCGAGCACCAAGTATTATTACAGTGACGGGCTCAGCTACAACTGCGAGTGCAGTGCTATCGGCCGTGCTGATACAAGTGACTGACGGGGATGCTTTTGACCTAGTTCGTCGGTGCGAGCTCGACGGTCTCAAAGCCTATCGGAAACTGCGTGCACGAGTGGAGCCTCATTATTTGGACAGCTGGCGGCGTCAATGAATCGACTGGCTAGACTCACTGTAAACTCGACGAGCGAGCCCGTGAAACAGCTCAGTTATTTTGGACACCTGCAATCATCTATCTGTCGGTATGGTGGAGAAAATTTGGACAGAAGGACCATCGAAGTCGTGGCGCTGGCGTTTGCCGTGTCGGCGTTACCCAGGGAGTATGCAACAGTGGTTGCAGACCTTGGCCGAGAGGCGAAACCCACTTTTGAGTTACTGCTTCAACGCTGTGATTTCTTCTATGTCAATGTCCTGCAGGAGAAAAACCCGTTAAAAGACTATGCTGCACCCGCAGAGCAAGTCGACACAGCAGCGGCTGCTAAGAGTCTGGCGATAGACCGACGACGGCAATCGGAGGAGAGGAAAGCGAACGAGAAGAAACGCCTGGTATGTGCAGTGTGCACGGGTGGACACTCTTCAGAATCGTGCTGGCTTACGTATCCTCAGAAAATGGAGGAGTTTATCAAAAACAACCCGGCGAAGGAGGCGCTATGCAGAGAGCGGTTTGCGAAACGGAAGAAGCGTATGCTGGCTTCTAAGTCTGGTAAGGACACCGAGAGGGTTGCGGCAGCAGTGTCGTCATCACCTGAGAAAATGACGGACGAAGAAATCTGGGAGGCGGAGGAGCATGACGAGGTTCCCTGTGCTTGTGTAGCACTGCAGAACTGTGGTGGTCAGCTCGGAGAGTACACTGGAGACGTGCTAAACGACTCGTGGGTATACGGAGTATCTCAATCTGAAGAAGATCTAACAGATCTACAACGGGAACTCGCTCCTCAACCGTCTATGGTTGCCAGCACTGTGGAGGTCGTACATCGGCGCGTGCTTCACTACGACTCCATGGCTACCAGAACGGTGCTCAATGACCTGACTTTCTTCAAGGGTGGTGCGGTGTGCGCTGAGAAGGCGGTGCAATTCAAAGTCATGGCCGGTGAGGTTACAGACTCGAAGGGTGCCGGTGAGGCGCTCATTAGCCTGTGGAACTATGCAACTGGTAAAGTTGACGTGCTGAGTGTTGAGGCGCAGTATGTGCCTGACTCACCTTTCAATCTCGTGTCTGCAGTGTGCTTGGAGGACAAGTACGGGCTGTACGGCCAGCTTCTTGATCGCGAGTTGGTGAGCACTGGCGAAACGTCTCGATACAAGCTGGTGCGGGACGGGAAAATCTTCATCCTGCCGGAGTATGTCGACGCTGAGGCAGCCTGTCCTACAGTGCATCAGAAGGTCTTCCGTGACGTGGTCAACTGGAAGTTCACTGACTTCGACCGTTGGAATGC
Organism: Cymbomonas tetramitiformis; assembly: GCA_001247695.2. NCBI lineage: Eukaryota > Viridiplantae > Chlorophyta > Pyramimonadophyceae > Pyramimonadales > Pyramimonadaceae > Cymbomonas > Cymbomonas tetramitiformis. Next base: position 3,605 of record LGRX02008953.1, read on the forward strand.
GGAGAAGGGACCTTTCACTGTGGATATGTGTGCTGATAAGCACAATTCGCAGCTGCCGGAGTTCTACTCGGAGGAGAACTCAGTCTTCAACCACACGCTGGCGGGACGATCTTTTTATGCGAACATGCCCTACGTGGACATTTTTATTGGACGGCTTCTGGTGAAAATCTTCACTGACTTCGCGAAGGACCCGGCGCACACCAAGTTCCTCCTGGTGCTACCTCACAAGCCTCATGCTGTCTGGTGGGGACTGACTAAGAAGCTGGAGGAGCTACAGACGTACTCGAAGGGCAGTGTTATCTTCTCAGCATCGAAGGACCAGTGCTATCGTGTGGAGGAGCTGACGGAGTCAGAACCGGGGCGAGTCTGGATACAGGGAACACCTTGGCCAGTGACAGTGTTCTACCTTGACCAGTTCACTGTGGGACGTGTCGATGCCAAAGTTCTCGCTCATCTGCGACTGGGACACCTCTGCGACAGATATATTGACGTCATGGATATGCAAGGTGTGAATCTTGGCGTGAGCTCTGATGAACTGCGTGCCAGTGAGGTGACAAGGTGCTCTGAGCGGTGTATGCCATGCCAGGTCTCCAAGGTGACGAGACCTTCGCAAACTGCGGACCGAGGACGAGTACCCAAGTCGGTGAGGAAGACAGTGGAGAAGAGACAGCCATCATCGCGACTTGGGCAGCTCACTTTCACGGACCACGGTGGTCCGTTCGAGATATCGCTGGGTGGTTATCGTGGATACACGATACACGTGGACGACTACTCAGGTCTTGGACACATTTATTTCTGGAAACGCAAGCTGGAGTATCTTCCAGCGCTGCAGCTCTATCGGGACTTTGTGAAGACTACTGGCAGAGCTATCATGGGGGAAGACTCGCGTGTGGAGGAGCTTGTGTATGACCTGGACCTGCTGGTGATACAGTCAGACAACGACTCGACAATCATTGCGGGTCAAGCGGCTGAGTGCTGCAGGCAAAACAGCATCCTTCAGCGTACGACGGCACCCTATCTGCACGAGAACAATGCACGCGTGGAGTCGTACAATCGACTGCTGCAGGCGAAAGCCAGAGCTATGCTTATGACCGGGGGTCTCTGTGCAGGTATGTGGCCACTGGCGTTTCGTCATGCTGTGTACCTACTGAACCGTGTGGTGAAGGCCGAGCTCGGTATGAGGTCGACTATGGACGTGCTGCAGCAGAAGGTGGACTTGAGTAATCGTGTAAATAATTGAGAAATTTATTTCTAAATTATTTTGGAAGTACGGGGGAGAAAATTTCTGCTTGCAAAAAATGAGCCCGAGGCTCGACGAGGACATGTGAATTTTTTGCGGATTTTCTCCCGAGGATTTCTCAAGGCAGAGCCGAGCAATCCGCGGAGTCGACTTCTCTGTGTTCTGATTGGCTACGGGGTCACGGGGGAACCGTGACAGTCGAGTCAGATCTGTGTTCAGGCAGAGCCGGAACACAGAGGTGCTTTCTGATTGGTTGAGCGACATTTGTGTTCATGCGGAGCATGCGACGCAGATGTTCAGTTTGCAAGGCTTGTGTCGCTTGGGCGGAGCCCGTGAAGATGAAGAGACTTTCGGAGCTTTTGAAATAAGCTGCGACAGTTCACTTCACTTCATTCTGCGAGAACTTCGGGCTCCGAGTCTACCAATTCAAAAAGTTTAAAAATTCAAACAAGTTCTCGTAGAATTTTGAAAGCAATGGCAGCAGAAATGAATGCAGTAAACAGCGGATCGGAGGCGGAGATTAAGACCGTGTACGGGGACCTGAGACTGGTGACGCGTATGCTAGCGATGAGCGGTGGAGCGGAAAAGAAGTGTGACGCGGTAGCGCCAGCGTTGGATCGGTGCGTTCGTTTCTTTGAAACAGCAGACGTGGAGAGCGCGGGGGAGATGCTGGATTATGCGGTGGCGCTCGGCGTCTTTACGCCTGCGGTGCGGAACGACAGAGGAAAGGTGACGGAGAAGGCGATTCTGAAACCGCCAGCGAGGGAGAGACCGGCTTTCGTGGCAGCGCTGGTGGAGGCAGCAGAGCAGTGCGTGGAGGTGCTGGTCACGCAGATGGGCTTCAAGCTCCCGGAGGTGCCGCAGCAGTCGGCGTCAGGGCACCGTTCCGGCGACAAGCGGGCGCGGGAGGACGAAAGTGAGAATGAAGAGGAGGAGGAAGCGGATGACACTGTGTTTGAGGAGGGGGAAGAGGTTGCGACGGCGGAGAGGACCAAGCGAGGTAAGAAAGGTGCAGGTATCTCGCCGGATGATCTGGCGCGGGACGAGGACCTGAAGCGACGGATGGACGCGTTCCTGATGCAGAAGGTGGCGGGCTATGTGCCCGCAACCGGAAAAGGTGAAAGCTCGTTCCTCGCTCTGAGGGAGGCGCCTTGCGCGAAGCTGAGGAAGCAGATTGTTGCTGACCCAGTTTCGGGAGAGATGAGGTCGGTGTCGGTTCCGCGTCTGACCAAAGCGCAGTTCTTGGCGCAAAACATGAAGATGGTAGAAAAGATTGAGCCTGAGTCGGAGCGGGAGCACTTTTTGAACTATGTTTCTTGGATTGTGAGCCTGGACAACAGGTATGCGTGGTCGGACCTGTATGATTTTGACACGCAGGTTCGGGATGACATGATTGCGGGTAGGATTGTGTCGTGGGACCCAATACAGTTGGGTTTCCGTTTCCAGTACCAGTTTCTGGAGACCCTGGGGGAGGCGAGCCGGCGTCTTCTCGACGACAAGGGCAGCCGAGGGAAGGGTACTCGTGACACCCGGGACAAAGGTGGAAAAGGTAAAGGTGACCGGAAGGACGCGGTGTGTGACTTCTTTCAACTCGCGCGCGGGTGTAAGAAAGGGAAGGATTGTGGATTTATCCACGCGTGCCGCAAGTGCAAGTCGGCAGCGCACGGGGCGTCGGAATGCGAAAAATGACTAGCAGTGGAAGAGGAGGAACGGGAGGAGGTACGGGAGCCGGTTTCGCCTGTACTGAGGGAACCGGCAGGAGGAAAGGAGGAGGCAGCGCGGAAGAAGGCGCGCAAGCCGGAGAGGACCTGGACAGCGAAGTTTTTGGCGTTGTTCACCGCGGTGGGAGTATCGTTGGCGTCATACGGCGTGCCGGAGGCAGACCACCGCCAGTACCTGCAGGATGTGGAGGCGGTGGGCGCGGTGGTGTCGCCACTTACGCTGCGGGCGGACAGATGGGCGCAGGCAGCCTGGGGGTTGCCGGGCGCGGAAGCAGTGGTTCGGGGGATTGCTACGGGTTTCTCGTGGCAGCAGGCTGAGCCAGAGGAGTTCTTCCGAGTGGAGAATTATGTGCCACCGGAGCACGAGGAGAAGGTCGAGATGAAGCTGCAAGAGGAAGAGGCAGCGGGAAGGATGGTGCGCACAGATGTTGAAAGTGTGCCCGGTGTGTCTGCTCTTGGGATTGTACTAAGAGTTGTGGATGGAAAGGTGAAAGAGAGGATTGTGCACGACCTGTCTAGACCTGTAGGACTGTCAGTGAATGACAATTGTGAGATTGACAAGAGAAGGTTTCAGTCTGTGGAGGAAGCCTTTGGTCTGTTGCAGCCATACAGTTTTATGGCCAAGATTGACTTGAAAAGTGCGTACAGATTTGTGGGGATTGCTGCGCCACTGTGGAGGTTCTTGGCGAGTGAGTTCGGAGGAGTGCTGAGGATTGACACGAGGTTTCCGTTCGGGGTCAAAGCTGCCCCGGGGCTCTTTCACGACATAACTCAACTGGTGAAATTGATGATGCAGCAGAGAGGTTTCCCGGGGATTGTGGTGTACTTGGATGACTTTATTTTGGTGGCTGACTCGGAAGAGGATTGTCAGCGGGGTTTTGAGATGCTGCTGGAGCTTGTTGAGTATTTGGGATTTGAGGTGGCCCCGGAGAAGGTGGAGTCACCTAGGCAGGATTTGGTCTTCTTAGGAATTAGACTGCAATCCAACTACTCAGGACTGGGGATTGTGACGATGAGTGTGGAGGAGAGCCGAGTCCAGAAGGTGGCCTTAGCCTGCAGAGAGATGGCAGTGCTGAAGACAGTGAGAGTAAAGGAGGTGCAGAGGTTGGTGGGCCAGTTGATGTTTTGTGCACGGGTAGTGTACGGGGCCAAGATGTTTCTGAGGTCCGGGTATGACTTTATCGGGAGGGCTGGCAAGATGAGGAGGTTCTATGACACGGTACCGAGGGACCTCAGCCGGGACTTGATGTGGTTGGCCAAAATTTTGGAGGAGTACAATGGTCAGGCGGTGGTACTGAACCGAAGGCCAGTGGTGAGAGACTTCTTTGCAGTGGATGCTGCTGGGGAAGAAGCAGTGGACGGAGGAATGGGTGGTTTCTTCGGGGGAAGATGGTTCGCAGTGAAATGGGAGGAGGTGAGGCAATGGAAGGTGCAACCTTTTAGCCCCTTCAGAGATGTGGCCTCGAGCCACATCAATTATTTGGAGCTGTTCGTGATTTTCTGGGCCCTGAGGAAGTGGGGACACCTGTTGAGAGGGTGTAAAGTTGTCATGTGGAGTGACAATGAAGCAGCCAGATTGATGACAAGGAACCTGTGGGGGAAGGCAACTTTCATTCCTTTGCTAAAGGAGATTTTGTTGCTGACTATCAGACATGATGTGAGGCTGGTGATGAAAAGGATTTCCACAAAAGCCAATGACTTGGCTGATGCTCTGAGTAGGAGTCAGATGGGAAGGTTTCAGGACCTGCTGAAGGGGTGGTCGAGGAGAGAGGCCCCGAGGGAGCTGGATGACTGGATGGTGCAGGACTGGTTGTGGGACAAAATTAGGCCGCTCGGGCCCTTTGCAGTGGATGCATGCTGTGATGAAGTGGGAGCGAACTCCCGGTGTTTCCGTTGGTGGTCCAAGGAGGACTCTTGTTTGATGAAACAGTGGAGGGGGCTGAATGTGTACTGCAACCCACCCTTCTCCTTGCTGTGGGAAATTCTGACCCATTTCCTCAGGGAGAAGCGAGCAGCGCCCAACACAACCTCTGCAGTGTTTGTGCTACCCTTCTGGCCAACTGAGAGATTCTGGCTGGAGCTTGTGGTGCCAGCCATTGAGGCTGGGTTGTTTGTTATCCTTGAGTACATCCCAGTAGACACAGATGTGTTCACCTCACCGAATGGGGTTAGGGGATTGAGAAAGGACTGTGGCCCCACGAGGTGGCCAGTAGTGTTGGTAGCCTGCCCAGTGACAGCCCCGAAGGGGAAGGCATGGAAGAGAATTGGTGTGTGACTGACCATGGAGGGGGGAAGAGGGGCAATGCAGAGTATGCAAAGCCCAAGGAATGGCTGAGAGCCAGGTGGAACTTCATCCTGAGTGTTGCTGATGCGGAGAACACAAAGAAGAACCACACGACCGGCCAGAGAGCCTTTGTCAGATTTATGCTAGCCTTCGGAGAAGGACCGGTGGTACCGGTGTCAGATGAGGATCTAGCGATGTTTTATGTGTTTCAGTCACAGACTTGTAAAGTCTCTACCTTGAAGAGCTATACAGCCGGTGTGAGAAGATTGCACCTAGAGGCGAAGTATGAGTGGGTGCCTGTTAGCCACAGATTCCAAGTAGCTCAGACTATGAGAGGACTGAAGAGGCTGCTAGGAGATGAAGTAAAACAGAAGCTCGCAATTACATTGTATATACTTGCAAGAATGTATCAAGTAATGGATTTTGATGACTGTAACATGGTGACTTTGTGGGCAGCAATGTTGACTGCTGTGTTGTGCTTGCTTCGAAAAGACAATGTCTGTGTTGGAAAAGTGGATGCCTTTAATGTTAGGCGGGTCCTTAAAAGAAAGGACTTTGAGATGAGGAATGAGACAGTGTGGGTGACACTAGTGTTCTCGAAAGTGATCCAATTTGAGGAAAGGACACACAAAGTGGCCATGAGGGCCACAGGAGGAATGTTGTGCCCGAAACGGGCCTTAGCCAAGTGTTTTGAGCTAACCCCGGCAGAGCCGGAGAGCCCGGCTTTCCTGTGGAAGTCAAGGGGCAGGACTGTGCCCATGACACACGGAGTGTTCGTGGGGGAGATGAAAAAGCTGATCCGGAAGATCGGTCTTGACCCGAGTCAGTACTCGGGTCACAGTTTTCGGAGAGGGGGGGCCACGGTGGCCTTTAACCTCGGGGTGGACCACCTTTTGATCAAACTGCAAGGAGACTGGGTCTCCAATGCATACCAGAGGTATGAGCAGTTGACGAAGGCACGGAGGCTGGAGCTGCCAAAGAGGCTGGCTGCCAGGATGAAACAGATTGAGTGTAAGTGGAAGTGCTTGGGTAAGCACAAGTCTGGCAGCAAGCAACTTCGGCTGTTGGGTAGCTGAAGCGCCAACCAGTTGGGAGGAAGGAACTTGCAGAAGCCGTGAGGCCTGCAGTTGGGCTGACTCTTCGGCAACCCTGGTTGCAGACCACCTCCCTAGAAGTCCTCAAAGTTTGTTGTGAAACAAAGGTGCTTCTGAGCACCACCTATGTCTCGGAAATTATCTCCCTGGGAAGTACTTGTGTAAATAATTGAGAAATTTATTTCTAAATTATTTTGGAAGTACGGGGGAGAAAATTTCTGCTTGCAAAAAATGAGCCCGAGGCTCGACGAGGACATGTGAATTTTTTGCGGATTTTCTCCCGAGGATTTCTCAAGGCAGAGCCGAGCAATCCGCGGAGTCGACTTCTGTGTGTTCTGATTGGCTACGGGGTCACGGGGGAACCGTGACAGTCGAGTCAGATCTGTGTTCAGGCAGAGCCGGAACACAGAGGTGCTTTCTGATTGGTTGAGCGACATCTGTGTTCATGCGGAGCATGCGACGCAGATGTTCAGTTTGCAAGGCTTGTGTCGCTTGGGCGGAGCCCGTGAAGATGAAGAGACTTTCGGAGCTTTTGAAATAAGCTGCGACAGTTCACTTCACTTCATTCTGCGAGAACTTCGGGCTCCGAGTCTACCGATTCAAAAAGTTTCCCACACCCGCCCGCCCGGGAGGAAGGAACTTGCAGAAGCCGTGAGGCCTGCAGTTGGGCTGACTCTTCGGCAACCCTGGTTGCAGACCACCTCCCTAGAAGTCCTCAAAGTTTGTTGTGAAACAAAGGTGCTTCTGAGCACCACCTATGTCTCGGAAATTATCTCCCTGGGAAGTACTTTTCGTATTTTCGGCTGTCGTGCTTATGCCTTCATTGATAAGTCACTGCGTACGAAACTGGCTGATCGAGCTAAACCTCTTCTGTACGTGGGCCACGACGATCGATCGACTTCGTATCTTCTCTACTGCACGACGAAGAACAGGGTCGTACGATCTGGTATGGTACGGTTCGATGAGCGGGTCAACGATGTGGGAAAGCTGGTGCTTAGCTGGGATCCCTCGGTGGTGGTGCCACTGCGGTCACTATTCGACTGTGTTCAGTTGGACGCACCGTACTTCGAGAAGTTCACGGGTTCACCTACTTCGGTGCTTGAGATCGCGATCTATGCTCCTCCCGACTCGGACGAGTTCACTGGTGTGGTGAAGCTCCAGTCGCGCGCGAGCACGTTCTGGACACCGGTGAGTTGCTTCCTCGAGCAAAGTGTCACAAACCTGAAGCTGCTCAGGCAGATCCTCGATGGGCAAAACGTCAATCGCTTCTATCTTGTGTTTGCCTTTGCTGAAGTGCAGTTGACGTCAGGAGCAGAATGGGAGGAGGCTGTGGTCTGTGCCAATGCTCGAGGAGAGCACCGATTGCCCTATCAGGTGCTTCTGTTGCGACATTGTGGACGCACGGGGAAGTCGGTCGATGTCGCCGAGACTTCCATTCGTTTCCAGGTGCAGCACGTGGCGTTGGCAGCGGTGCAACAGCAGTGGGTACCCAATGGAGTGTCTTGCCCGAAGACCTGGCGGCAGCTCGTGAATGCGCCGGACGCAGTGCAGTGGCAGGCATCAGACTACAAGGAGGAGTGCGCGCTCATCGACGTGAAGCATGCAATCGTACCAGTGAAGAATCTTCCAGCAGGTGTGAAGCCACTGGGAATGAAGGCAGTGTACAAGGCGAAATTTGACGCTGCGAATGTTCTCACTGAGCGCAAGTCTCGTTGGGTTGTGTGCGGCAACAAGCAGACTCACGGTGTGAACTATGAGGAGGTCTATTCTCCGTGCACGCAACTGAACACGCTGCGCATTCTTCTCCAACTGGGTCTTCGACTGCCGTCGTTCACTATGGACGTTATCACCTGCTTTCTCAACGGTGATCTGGACCTCGACAACCCTCTCTTCGTCAGGTGGCCGGATGGTCGTATGGTGCGTGGGACCTACTTTGGCAGGCTGGCGAAGAGCGTGTACGGGCTCAAGCAGGCTCCCAGAGTATGGTACTTCACATTGAAGCGCTGGATTCTACTGTATGACGCTATGCTGGCCGTGTCGAACATCGACCCGTGCTTATTCTATATCTATCGGCCGAACGAGCTCATCGTCTTTATCTACATCCACGTTGACAACTTCCTTATACTGACATCCAGTGAGGCGTGGAAGGACAATTTCTTTACATCTTTCAACAGTACCTATCCCAGCGTGGACGAAGGTGTGCTATCCGACATCCTGGGTATGCGAATGACTTTCCGTGACGCAGGTCTGGTGAGAGAATGCCGTATGAGCCAGCATGGTCTTATTCACCGTATCCTCGAGAGGTATGGTATGACTGACTGCAACCCTGCGTTGTCACCAATGGAGCCTAAGCTTTCTCTGATGCCTGCAGACCCGCAGGAGCCTGCAGTTTCTTATCCTTATGCCAATCTGGCCATGGAACTTATGTGGCTGGCGCGCTGTACGCGACCAGTGACAAGAAGTGTGAAATATATATATAGTGAATATATATATATGCACGCAGGCAAAGAAAGCTGTGCAGTGACTCGCACGGGTTTTGCAGTCAAAAAGATGATCGAATAAAATACTTAGGTGTTTTATGAGCTGAGAGCTGGGAGCCTAAACCTGACACCGCAGATCGAGTGGTGACACAAGAGCAGGGCTGCCGACCCCCCTGGGAGAGGGGGGGCAAAAGTCACTGCTTCCATGACACCACCTCACCGCGAAGAGGTGAGGTGTCAGGCAAAGGACACAGCAAGCAAACACACCCTGAACCCTAGCAACACAAATTGTTACGGGCCCAACGGGGCTCCCCAGTGTCCATCTAGAGCGGTACCCCGCATGGGCTGCAGTCCGAAGCAAGATGCAAGGCTAGTGGCTAGGTAAGTGTGCGATGTTGCAATCAGGGTGCACCACCAGACGGTGGTGCAATGCCGTGATCGGTCACGGCCGATTTGCCGAGGTCCGTGGGCGGGATGTAGACGGGGCCAGAGCGGAAAGCAGGCCAGTCGGTGTCGTCCTCTTCGTCGATGTACCGAGACAGCGCCATGGCGGCAGGCACCCACGCCGCGTCAAAAGCATCGAGGTCGATGACAGGCCCGCCGTCCATCTCGTACGAATCGGGAGCGGGCTCGAGGGCACGAACGTGCATGACAGCTGGGTTCTGCGGCGCGGCGCCACCCTGCGGCTCTGGGTCCACCTGCAGAGCACGCGCGGCAGGAGCGGCGGACGGAGGCCACGCAGACAAAGGTGGCGGTTTCGAGGGAGGGGGCGGAGCATCAGGAGGGACACGGTCAGGGCTAAATGCCTTAGTGCATGAGTAAGGGCAAACGCCCGCAGTGCCCAAGTGTGCGTCGGTCACCGCCCAAAGGCGGAAGCAAGTGATGCACGGGTTACCCTTTCCTTCCCATTGAAGGTAGCGGACGCCCTTAACGGGCTTCCAATCGCCGACGGGCTTCTCCCTACGGCACGAGCCGAAGGAATAAGCGGAGCCACCAGGGGACCCGCCACCACCGCTTCGGGTACCACCACCAGCCGCTGAGCCACCACCACCGGACACCGGCTCGGACAGGCGCGCCAGCGGGAATTCGTCGCGGAAGACCTTGCTGAGGCGAAGGGCGAGGGAGGCGTAGGTGAACGGTTGGCCCATGCCCAACTCACGGAGCACCACCAGGTAGAGGGGCGCGAAGTGGGGGGAGGCAGAGGCGGATGCACGAAGGACGGCATACAGGTCCTGGACGAGGTTGTTGTTGGCGTAGGACGGGTGGAGCTTGCGGTGCTTGTCCGCGAGAACGCGGAAAACCGCAAGCTGGGGGGCGGGCTCAATGGTCTCGTCGATAACCACAACGCGAAGGCGAACCCAAAACCGATGAGGGTCGGGGTCCCCAATGCCCTCAACGTGAAAACGCAGCCGCTGCAGTGCGCAGCGGCCGTCATGGGGGTGTACCAGGGAAGACTCCTCGTAGAGAGTCAGGGCAGTACCGCGGAGAACCGTTGGGAGGACGATGTAAATGAGCTCGTTCAGGGTCAGGTGGTAGACGTCGTACTCGTTGTCCAGATCCAGAAGCTTCAGGAACTCGTCGCGGGATACAGGGCCAAAGACATGAGACATGTTGGCCAAGAGGACAGCGAAGTCGGATTCAGCCTCGGGTCCCTCAAGGGTAATGCCAACCTTGGGCTTAAAGCCGTGGGCACAAAGTAGTTTGGATAGCTCCTCCCCATAGGAGAAGGCGAAGTCGAGTTTGTCCGTGAATTCTCCACGTTGGGAAGCTCGAACCGGAGTGGAGACCCAGGCATCGCAGTTGGCGTGGAACTCGGCAGAGGTCGCAGACCGAGAAATCGGCGTTGGGCGGCTCCGCAAAGTAGACATCCGAATGATGGGGTCGGAGTCCTCATCCCCGCCAGGACTCGAAGCAGGGGTAGAATGGGGGGACCCTCCGCCAGTGGCGCGGGCGGCACGAAGCCTACTGCCAAGAGGCGTGTTGGCGGCTGCTGACATGTCGGGTAGGACGTAGTCGGAAATGGTGGAGGTAAGCGTGCGTTGCGCACGAAAAAAAAGATTGGGCGTTACGCTCAAATAAATGACAATTGATGCCGTTGCAGCACGTAAGGGGAGAAGGCGGCGATGTGTCACGTTGCGTAATTGCCGGCCGGTTGGATGTGTAGCGACGTTGCGTCACTGTGTACCGCGTTGCGCGGGATCCGAATGATAGCGAAAAAGAACGCGAGAAGCCACCAGCTAGTGGTAACCCATAACCCGACAAGAAGTGTGAAATATATATATAGTGAATATATATATATGCACGCAGGCAAAGAAAGCTGTGCAGTGACTCGCACGGGTTTTGCAGTCAAAAAGATATCGAATAAAATACTTAGGTGTTTTATGAGCTGAGAGCTGGGAGCCTAAACCTGACACCGCAGATCGAGTGGTGACACAAGAGCAGGGCTGCCGACCCCCCTGGGAGAGGGGGGGGCAAAAGTCACTGCTTCCATGAACCAGACATCCTGACGGCAGTGTGCTATATGGCGCGCTTTATGCACTGCTTTAATGCGACACACTGGCAGCATCTTCTGCGTATACTCCGGTATCTGAAGGGCACTATTGACGACTGTCTTACTCTCCAGTGCAGTTCGCCGGCATCTCACACTGCTGTGCTTGAAATCTCAGCTTACTCAGACGCAGACCATGCAGCAGACAAGGTGACGCGCCGGTCTGTGACGGGCTCGCTGGTGAGGCTCAATGGAAGCACTGTAATGTACTCATCGAAATTGCAGAAAACTGTTGTTGTGAGCACTGCGGACGGCGAGCTAGTGGCACTTTCGGAGACAGCTCGGGACATCGAGCACGTGGTCAATCTGCTATCAGAGTTTGCTCCAGTGAAGCTCCCGGTGGTTCTGCACGGGGACAATCATGCGTCAGTCATTCAAGCTGAGAGTGCTGTTAACAACACTGCTACTCGACACATTGCAGTACGGGACCGCTATGTAGCAAAGCTGGCTGAACTGGGCCGTATCCTGATAGTCAAAGTGCCATCTGCAGAGAATCTAGCTGACTTCTTCACAAAATCAATGCCAGTTGACAGGTTTCTGGTGCTTCGTGCAATTGTGCTTCGCTTCTTTCGATCTTAGAAGCACGGAGGAGTAGGAAAACCTGACTGATAGTCATCTGTCATTCTGTCATCTTGTCATGCTGTCATCAGAACTTATTACAGTACAATCACAGTACACACAAATGTATTCCACACCACGACAGAGTCTGTCGGGTGTGGTCATGGATCGCGTGACCGAGAGTCTGCAGTCGACAATGTCACTGTGTCGACTGTAGTGACTGATTATGTACTCGTATAGCTCAGGACAGAATCTGGCGGGAACACAAAACAATAAAGGTGGCAGTCGTGTTTACTGCCGCCATTCCCTTTTACTATTCAACGATATCAGTGTGATAAGTTATTCACTATGCTATGTGTTTTGTAAGATAAATTGTATCTCAGATTATTAGATCTACATTATCCTACTCTCCTCCCCCTCCCCCTCCCGCACGTACCGTTACTTTTCATTTTCTGCATTTTTGGGAAGTCAAAAGTATCAAAAGTTAAAGTTTCTCATCCCCGTGGGACCGCAGTCTTTATTTTTCTTTTCTCCATTTTTGGGAAGTCAAAGTATCAAAAGTTCCATGGACTGCAGTCTTTACTTTCATTTTCTCCATTTTTGGGAAGTCAAAAGTATCAAAAGTTCAAAAGTTTCTCCCCTCCGCGTCCCGTCCCGTGAGATGTTACTTTTCATTTTCTCCATTTTTGGGAAGTCAAAAGTATCAAAAGTTCAAAAGCTTCTCCCCCATGGGGCCGCAGTCTTTACTTTGCATTTTCTCCATTTTCGGGAAGTCAAAAGTATCAAAAGTTCAAAAGTTTCTCCCCCAACAGTGACACATGATCGACATGTCGTTGTCGTTGTTGTGTCGTGTCGATGATGACGCGACGATCTTCGCGTCCCGTCGCGTGAGACGTTACTTTTCATTTTCTCCATTTTGATTTTTGGGAAGACAAAAGTATCAAAAGTTCAAAAGTTTCTCCCCTTCGTGACACAGCGACACCTGACCGACATGTCGTTGTCGTGTTGCTGTCGTGTCGATGGTCAAAAATCGTCTCCCACATGTTGACAGCGCTAAAGGTGTCGTTCTCAACAGTGGTGACCGATGTTTCAAAGTTCAGCTTGTCTGTCGTTTGCGTTCAGCTTCCAAAGGTTTTACATAACAGGGGTTTTCGTGGGAATTGACTCACGAAACTTGGCACTGATATTGTTCATCATAGCAATATCAGTACCGCACCCTCAAGAGCACCTGGCATGCCGTTGAGTATACTAGTAACAGACGCGTGCTGGCATGTTGCCTTTTGGGTTTGGGTTTTAAACTACCCAAACTCAATACGTGCCAAACGGCCAAGGGCTTCCCATGCGTTCTAACGCACGAAACCTTGTGCACGTATTGCCGAGATACATATCTTTAAGTTCCCTGAAGCTCAAGGTCTGAGATATCTTGTGCGCGAAACGATCAATTTATTTCTTTGGCAGATTTATTGGGTTTGGGTTCGAATATACCCAAACCCAATACATGCCAAACAGCCAAGGGCTTCCCGTGCGTTCTAGCGCACGAAACCTTGCGCACGTATTGCCGAGATACATATCTTTAAGTTCCCTGAAGCTCAAGGTCTGAGATATCTTGTGTGCGAAACGATCAATTTATTTCTTTGGCAGATTTATTGGGTTTGGGTTTGAATGTACCCAAGCCCAATACATGCCAAACAGCCAAGGGCTTCCCGTGCGTTCTAGCGCACGTAACCTTGCACACATATTGCCGAGATACATATCTTTAAGTTCCCTGAAGCTCAAGGTCAGAGATATTTTGTGTGCGAAACGATCAATTTATTTCTTTGGCAGATTTATTGGGTTTGGGGTCGAATGTACCCAAACCCAATACATGCCAAACAGCCAAGGGCAATGGCCTTGTGCTCCAGAGAAGTTAACAATATATATATATTGGCAACATATCAGCCTAGTTTCGCGTGCTAGAACCACGGGAAAACCTTGACTCTTTGGCATTTGTGGGTTTGGCTACAAGAAAACCCAAACCCAAAAAGCGCATCAACTTAGCTTGCAGTCGCGACTGCAAACGAAGCTGATGCGGTTGCGGATGGGGTCAAATGATAGCTTAAAAAAAAAGCTATTCTCGTGATGAATATGAATATATCGGTTACGAACGTTGAAAATTTTGTCTACCTACAGTATTTTAGTTTTCAGAGGAAGGGGGTATGCGCCTTGTTTGAGCAAGAGCGCTTTTACTCACACGCTGAACGCTGGTAACCCGTGAACACCAGATATCCCCACGACCGATGGATCATTGATCCATCGGTTTTAGGTTAAATTGTGAAATTCGGCTGTCGTTTTGGTTTTCCAACGACAATCAAGCTGAACTTTGAAACATCGGTCACCACTGTTGAGATCGACACCTTTAGCGCTGTCAAAATGTGGGAGACGACTTTTGACCATCGACAAGACAGCGTCATGTCGGTCATGTGCCGCTGTGTCACGAAGGGGAGAAACTTTTGAACTTTTGATACTTTTGACTTCGCGAAAATGGAGAAAATGAAAAGTAACGTCTCACGCGACGGGAGAATCTCGCCTCGTCGTTGTCATGAGTAGTATTTCTCATGCGGTGTCCACGTGGCGTTGCGGTCATGCGATGTATCTTTATGCTTTACGGCCAACGTAAATATAAAGTATCAAACAAATGATGGTGGGTGCATCTCGATGATAATGACATGGCATCCCATGTGTTACAATGTAATACGGTATGTGTGTCATATCTGCCGTGTTGGATCCTACATGGAATGATGTCAGTGCCTATATGGATTTATGAATTGAATTAATGGAATTTAAATTCGATGGCTTAGTAAAGAACTCTTCATTTCGTGTCAAAAGTTTTCAAAAGTAACAATGGCACACAGTTGTGCAGCAGAACAAACCCTATGAAAAGCCTGAGAAACCCTAAGCACAGGGACGATATAGAGCAAACATTGCAGATCAGATTGGGACCGTTGATCATTCCTAACAGCAAAGACGCAGATCTCAGAGGGTGGGGAATCAGAGGTCACAGAAACTGCTGAGTTTAAGGAGCATCGGATGTGGGCCATCTGAGTGAGAAACCGCGGAAACTTCGAATTCCGCAAGGGCTGAGTGAAAAACCGCAAAATCATTTCTTGGGTGGGGGTCGCAAGGGAAGGGGAGGGGGGGTAGGATTGAAGAGGGGTTAGGAGTAGGGGCTACCCATGCTTTAGAGCACGGGGGGCTGCCCATGGGTGTGCGTGTATGCTTATCCTTGCGACTCCTTTGGTACCCCGTAGCCACAGAAGACTGCACTATGTACCCACGCCGGGGATCAAAGGATTCAGCACACACTTCGGGACACTTATCCGGATTCTCCGGAGCTCACTAGTGAAGAATGGGACCCCCTAAGCCTCACTGAGCCACCCGAGCCCCTCTGCATCTGCACCGCCAGCGCACTGCTACCTTGTGTGTATGCTTATCCTTGCGAATCCTTTGGCACCCCGAAGCCACAAAAGACTGCACTATGTACCCACGCCGGGGATGAAAGGATTCAGCACACCCTGCCTTGTGTGTGTGTGTGTGAGGGGGAGGGAGGTCCTCATGTGTGCACGCGGTGGGGGAGAGCCACGCGAGGGGAGAGAGCCATGAGGGCGGGTGGGCACCTACGAGGGGGAGCCATGAAGGCCGGTGGGTAGCCATGAGAAGTGGGAAGCAGCCATGAGGGGTGGGGGATTACTCATGGGGGTTGGGGGTCAGCCATGAAGGGCGACCAAACCCCAACAAGGGTTGGGATGGGTGTGTTGATGCCAACAGCACGCTGGTGCCAAAATGTGACCGGCACTCCGGTTCCACTCCTGTCGCGAGGTGGCACTGCAGGAGCCAACATCTGAAATTGGAATCTGCTGTTCGGCATATTTCTGCTCCCAGCAAAGTGCTCAGAGTGAGCAACTGCAAGAACCGGCCGCATTCATTCGCCAGCCCGGCAACTCGGCGGTTGATGTCCTGCAGCCCCGCAGTGTAAACCCAACGGACAGACCCGACAGAAAGACTGTGCTTGGCAGGCAGCGCCTACCTCATCAAGCCAGTACGCACGCCTGCGGGATTTGGGCCAATCCTGGTGGGCCTCTTGATCTGCGGAGACATCGGCTTCATCCTGTCGCACCCATGCACCGAGGGGTGAGAGCTCCGGCGCGGCGCAGAGGGGCGAGAGCTCCGGCGCGATGCAGAGGGGCGAGAGCTCCGGCGCAATGCAGAGGGGCGAGAGCTCCGGCGCGGCGCAGAGGGGCGAGAGCTCCGGCGCAGTGCAGAGGGGCGAGAGTCTGCGCAATGCAGAGCGGCAGAGCTCCGGCGCGGCGCATAGGCGAGAGCTCCGGCGCAATGCAGAGGGGCGAGAGCCCGGCGCGGCGCAGGGGGCGAGAGCCCGGCGCGGCGCAGAGGGGCGAGAGCTCCGGCGCGATGCAGAGGGGCGAGAGCTCCGGCGCAATGCAGAAGGGCGAGAGCTCACACGCGGCGCAGAGGCGCGAAAGCTCCGGCGCGGCGCAGAGGGGCGAAAGCTCAGGCGCGATGCAGAGGGTAGGAAAAGTGACCTGTAGTCATCTGTCATTCTGCACTATCAGTCATCTGTCATTCTGCATTATCATTTATCAGTCATCAGTCATTCTGCATCATCATCTAAAGTACAATCAAATGTATTCCACGGGCACGGTAGAGTCTACCGGCCGTGGTCATGAATCGTGTGACTGTGCAGACACTGTGTCACAAAGTCGACTGTAGTGACTATAGTTTGTACACCTATCGGACAGAAGGTATCTGACGGGAACACAAACCAATAAAAGGGAGCAGCTCTGTAAGCTGCATTTATTCTCTCTCTCATTTATAAGTTAACAGTTACAGTGCTGTAAGTTAAATGTTGTGCAGTCGTGTTTATTAGATAAAATATCCTATATATAAGATCAGCTCATTCCTAGGTTATGGGCCCACAACGGTGTTGAACCTGCGTGGAGCCTTAGTATATGAGTGGTCAGATTCCGGATATCTATACAGTATATAAACACACTCGGTCTCAACGTTTCCAGTTTTCAGATATGCAGGAAGCAAGTGAGCAGAAGTACAATCCAGAGCAAAGTACAAGTCAAAGTAGGGAGGATCAGTTGTCTCAGCTTTTAGTTAGGCAGATGGAAATGATGGAAGTTATAACACGTCGTCTCGCGGCCGCAGAGCAAAAGCAAGTGGAGACGTCAGCAGAAACGCTGATAACAACAGATAATGCACCAAAGGTGGTACACAGTGTTTTGAAGTCCTTAGGAAGTGTTTCCAAGTACTCAGGAAACGAAAGAAATCAGTACGAAGCCTGGACTAGGTTCAGTACACAGTTGGAATCGGCAGTCGGTTTCTATTCAGAGTTGAAGGAACTAGTAAGTACTGAAAAATCTATCAGCGACGTGGCGAACATGAAAGATCTAGCTGATATGACACCAACGACTAATCTTTTCGCCGACGAAGTTCCTCGGCCGGAAAGTATAATCACTATACAGGGTTCGGCTACGGTTGCAAGCTCTGTGTTGTCAGCGATATTGATACAGGTAACAACTGGTGACGCGTTTGATTTGGTGCGACGTTGTGGAAACGACGGTGTCAAGGCGTATCGAAAATTGCGTGCACGTGTGGAGCCTCAACTATTTGGACAATTGGCGTCGTATATGACTCGTATGACGAGACTTTGCGTGAACTCCATATCAGACCCGGTGAAACAGCTCAGTGCGTTTGCAGATATTCAGTCGTCTTTGAGCCGGTATGGTGGTGAACGTCTGGACGAGAGGACAATCGAGGTGCTTACGTTAGCGTTTGCGGTATCCGCCCTGCCTAGCGACTATGCAACGGTGGTCGCAGCTCTTGGACAAGAGGCAAAACCGACGTTTGAGCTGTTGATGCAACGCTGTGATTATTTCTTTGTAAATGTTCTGCAGCAGTAAAATCCGACGCAATATGCAGCAGCTGCGCAGGATACTGACACTGCGGCGGTGGCGAAAAGCTTACAAGCTGATAGGCAACGGCAAGCGGAGGAGAAAAAGAAGAATGACGGTAAACTGCTGGAATGCGCCGTTTGCTCCGGCGAGCACACTTCAGAGTCGTGCTGGCTTTTGCACCCTGAGAAAATGGAGGAGTTCATTAAAAGAAACCCTGCAAGGGAGGTGGAGTGCAGGGAGACGTATGCGAAACGAAAAAAACGTCACCTAGAATCACAGAGCGACAAGGCGGTGGAGACGGTCGCGGCAGCGGTATCATCGACGGCTGAAAAAATGACTGACGAGGAAATTTGGGAGGCGGAGGAGCATGACGAGGTACCGGTTGCTTGTCCGGTCGTACAACACTGTGGTGATCAACGTGAAGCGTACACAGCAGACGCCCTGCAGCAACGAGTGCTACACTACGATTGTATGGCCACGAAGAACGTGTTCAATGATCTTCGTTTTTTTGAGGGGAACACAGTTTGTGCTGAGAAGGCCGTGAACTTCCAGGTAATGGCCGGGAAAATGACGACGTCGAAGGGTGCTGGTGTGGTGCGCGTCAATCTCTGGAATCACGCAACTGGCAAGCTCGACGTGCTCAGTGTGGAGGCGCAGTACGTGCCAGACTCGCCGTTTAATATTCTGTCGGCGGTGTATTTTGAGGACAAGTTTGATCTATACGGGCAGCTACTTCATCGTGTACTGATAAGTGCGAGCGGAAGCTCTCGCTACAACTTGGTACGAGACGGGAGGAAGTTCATCTTACCGGAGTCTTTTGCTGCTGAGGCACAATCGCAGTACTCTCGTACTTTCTTCAAAGCTGCGGAAGACGGTTACCGCGAACGGCGAGCTGGTTGCACACTCAGAGACGGTTCGAGACAATGCACGCGTGGCCAATCTACTCGCAGAGTTCGTATCAGTCAAGCTGGTGGACAATCATGCAGTATGAGATTGCTATGTGGCGAAGCTGGGTGAATGAATTTGGTGCTTCGTGGTGAATTTTCTGGTGCTTCGTTTATTCCGAAGCACGGAGGAGTAGGAAAAGTGACCTGTAGTCATTTGTCATTCTGCACTATCAGTCATCTGTCATTCTGCATTATCATTTATCAGTCATCAGTCATTCTGCATCATCATCTAAAGTACAATCAAATGTATTCCACGGGCACGGTAGAGTCTACCGGCCGTGGTCATGAATCGTGTGACTGTGCAGACACTGTGTCACAAAGTCGACTGTAGTGACTATAGTTTGTACACCTATCGGACAGAAGGTATCTGGCGGGAACACAAACCAATAAAAGGGAGCAGCTCTGTAAGCTGCATTTATTCTCTCTCTCATTTATAAGTTAACAGTCACAGTGCTGTAAGTTAAATGCTGTGCAGTCGTGTTTATAAGATAAAATATCCTATATATAAGATCAGCTCATTCCTAGAGGGGCGAAAGCTCCGGCGCAGTACAGAGGGGCGAGAGCTCCGGCGCAATGCAGAGGGGGGAGAGCTCCGGCGCAATGGGAGGGGCGAGAGCTCCGGGCGCGGAGTGCAGAGGGGCGAGAGCTCCATGCTGATGTAGAGGGGCGAGAGCTCCTGCGCACGTAGAGGGCGAGAGCCTGGCGCAGTGCAGAGGGGCGAGAGTCTGGGCCGCTGTGTAGAAGCGAGAGCTCCGGGCGCGATGCAGAGGCGAGAGCTCCGGCGCGATGTAGAGGGGGGCGAGCTCCGGCGCAATGCAGAGGGGCCAGAGTCGCGCGGGCCAAGAGGCCAGGGAGCCCGCCAATGCAGAGGGGCGAGAGCTCTGGCGCAGTACAGAATGGTGAATGCTCCGGCGCGATGCAGAGGGGCGAGAGCTCCGGCGCGATGCAGAGGGGTGAGAGCTCCGGCGCGATGCAGAGGGGCAAGAGCTCCGGCGCAATGCAGAAGGGCGAGAGCTCCGGCGCGATGTAGAGGGGCGAGAGCTCCGGCGCGGCGCAGAGGGGCAAGAGCTCCGGCGCGATGCAGAGGGACGAGAGCTCCGGCGCAATGCAGAGGGGCGAGAGCTCCGGCGCGATTAAGAGGGGCTAGAGCTCCGGCGCAGTGCAGAGGGGCGAGAGCTCTGGCGCAGTGCAGAGGGACGAGAGCTCCGGCGCAATGCAGAGGGGCGAGAGCTCCGGCGCAATGCAGAAGGGCGAGAGCTCCGGCGCAATGCAGAGGGGCTAGAGCTCCGGCGC
>LGRX02008954.1:0-16829 GCA_001247695.2 Cymbomonas tetramitiformis
GCTTATGACCACGCCTTGCCCAACGTAGCACGTACGCACACGTTATCAACGTTGTAACCACATCAAGTGGCACCTTGTACACCTGGTTGAAGGCGTTTAAGATGCTCACGCATGCTCATGCATGCTCATGCATGCTCATGCATGCTCACGTAAGCGGGTCTCGCAACAAGATTGATAGGCATGTGGCTAGATGCGCCTATGCTTATGACCACGCCTTGCCCAACGTAGCACGTACGCACACGTTATCAACGTCGTAACCACATCGTGTCGCACCTTGTAAACCTGGTTAAAGGCGTTTGAGATGCTCACGCATGCTCATGTATGCTTAAGCATTCTCGTGTATGCTCACGTAAGCGGGTCTCGCAGCAGGATTGGTAGGCATGTGGCTAGCTGCGCCTATGCTTATGACCACGCCTTGCCCAACGTAGCACGTACGCACACGTTATCAACGTTGTAACCACATCGTGTCGCACCTTGTACACCTGGTTAAAGGCGTTTAAGATGCTCACGCATGCGCATGCATGCTCGTGCATGCTCATGCATGCTCATGCATGCTCATGTATGCTCGCGTAAGCGGGTCTCGCAGCAAGATTGGTAGGCATGTGGCTAGATGCGCCTATGCTTATGACCACGCCTTGCCTGACGTAGCACGTACGCACACGTTATCAACGTTGCAACGACATCGTGTCGCACCTTGTACACCTGTTTAAAGGCGTTTAGATGCTCACGCATGCTCATGCATGCTCATGCATGCTCATGTATGCTCGCGTAAGCGGGTCTCGCAGCAGGATTGGTAGGCATGTGGCTAGCTGCGCCTATGCTTATGACCACGCATTGCCTGACGTAGCACGTACGCACACGTTATCAACGTTGTAACCACATCGTGTCGCACCTTGTACACCTGTTTGAAGGTGTTTAAGATGCTCACGCATGCTCATGCAGGCTCATGCATGCTCACGTAAGCGGGTCTCGCAACAAGATTGATAGGCATGTGGCTAGATGCGCCTATGCTTATGACCACGCCTTGCCCAACGTAGCACGTACGCACACGTTATCAACGTCGTAACCACATCGTGTCGCACCTTGTAAACCTGGTTAAAGGCGTTTGAGGATGCTCACGCATGCTCGTGTGCTTGCACGCTCACGTAAGCGGTCACGGATTGTAGGCATGCTGCTTTGCGCCTATGCTATGACTTGCCCAGCAGTAGCACGTACGCACACGTTATCAACGTTGTAACCACATCGTGTCGCACCTTGTACACTGTGGTTAAAGGCGTTTAAGATGCTCACGCATGCGATGGTTAAAGGCGTTTAATATGCTCATGCATGCTCATGCATGCTCATGCATGTAAATGTATGCTCACGTAAGCGGGTCTCGCAGCAGGATTGGTAGGCATGTGGCTAGCTGCGCCTATGCTTATGACCACGCCTTGCCTGACGTAGCACGTACGCACACGTTATCAACGTTGTAACCACATCGTGTCGCACCTTGTACACCTGGTTAAAGGCGTTTAAGATGCTCACGCATGCTCATGTATGCTCATGCATGCTCATGTATGCTCACGTAAGCGGGTCTCGCAGCAAGATTGGTAGGCATGTGGCTAGATGCGCCTATGCTTATGACCACGCCTTGCCTGACGTAGCACGTACGCACACGTTATCAACGTTGTAACCACATCGTGTCGCACCTTGTACACCTGGTTAAAGGCGTTTAAGATGCTCACGCATGCTCATGCATGCTCATGCATGCTCATGCATTTGTATGCTCACGTAAGCGGGTCTCGCAGCAGGATTGGTAGGCATGTGGCTAGCTGCGCCTATGCTTATGACCACGCCTTGCCCAACGTAGCACGTACGCACACGTTATCAACGTTGTAACCACATCGTGTCGCACCTTGTACACCTGTTTGAAGGTGTTTAAGATGCTCACGCATGCTCATGCAGGCTCATGCATGCTCACGTAAGCGGGTCTCGCAACAAGATTGATAGGCATGTGGCTAGATGCGCCTATGCTTATGACCACGCCTTGCCCAACGTAGCACGTACGCACACGTTATCAACGTCGTAACCACATCGTGTCGCACCTTGTAAACCTGGTTAAAGGCGTTTGAGATGCTCACGCATGCTCATGTATGCTTAAGCATTCTCGTGTATGCTCACGTAAGCGGGTCTCGCAGCAGGATTGGTAGGCATGTGGCTAGCTGCGCCTATGCTTATGACCACGCCTTGCCCAACGTAGCACGTACGCACACGTTATCAACGTTGTAACCACATCGTGTCGCACCTTGTACACCTGGTTAAAGGCGTTTAACCCCTAAAGGGCGGTTTGTACCGTATACGGACGGATTCGATTGTGGGAATGTGCATCCAAGTGGTTCTACATGCCCTTGGCTTGCCGAAATATGCATTCCAAGGCGCGTGCACCTACCTGTGTGTATGTCGCAAATGACTAATCACTGGGATGGTTAGTCCATATAGGACATATATCTCACATAGCAACATTTTCAATTACGACAATTCTTGAAAACTTGCCTTTTAGAGCTTGAATTTTGTCTTAAGATATACGAAATCAAGGCTTACACCCGACGATCCCGCCCAATTGGGTGGAGTTGTGAAGGCATGTCGCGTGCCCAATGTCCACTAGCGTCCCCTGCATGGTTGTTTGCATGACACATGCTATATATCCCCACAAATAGGAAGCAATCGCCTTCAATTGCGCTTAAGTATGGGAAAGCATTCCTTAAGTATGGAAAACATTTACAATTAAGTGTTTTTTGGGTGTTTTTTTGGTGTTTTGGGGGGCGTTTTTGCTCATGAGCGGCTTTTTATTTCAGTGTTAATCCAGAAGTAAAGACCCTTTGGCGAGAAGTCAGCAGCAGTTTGCAAGAGCGGATTCGGAAGTCAGGCGACTCCAGGGGCACCCACGGTGCACTGGCGGACCCTTCTTCTTCCCTGAACTTGGTGGTACTTGCACTGAAAGAGGCTACCAGCGAAGGCGGCAACGGATCAGCTCTGAATTCACTAGTGATGAGCGGCCTTCTTCTATCCGGTGATATGCTCAGCACCTTGTTCTGCAGTGAATCCAGGGGCACCCCTGGTGCACTGGCCTAACTGCTAACAGGTGTTCTTCAGTTTGAGCTAATCAGCACGGCATGAGCCTGGGCGGCGGCGGCGACAGAGTCAATCAGCAGTGAATGTGCACCTTGATGAGCACTTCTCAGTGGTTTCTCCAGCTGGCCACCTTGTCTGAAGTGAATCCAGGGGCACCCCTGGTGCACTGGCTTAACTGAAAGGCAAGTGTGCGTCACCTGGAAGCTAATCAGCGGCGGCATCTGCCTGGACTTACCAGCTAAGAGTGGATCAGCAGTTAATGTGCACCTTGATGAGCCACCTCCCAGTGGTTTCTCCAGCTGGCCACCTTGTTTGAAGTGAATCCAGGGACACCCCTGGTGTACTGGCCTAACTGAAAGGCAGGTGTGCTTGACCTGGGAGCTAATTAGCGGCGGCATCCGCCTGGACTTACCAGCTAAGAAGCAGATCAGCAGTGAGTTACTGCTCTATGTCTGGAACTTCAACTTACGGTTTCTTGGGCAGCTCCACCCTGTCTGACGGTTAATCCAGGGACACCCCTGGTGTACTGGCCTAAGCCTGAAGTAGAAAAGAGCTTGCCAGAGGACTAGCAGCGACATCAGCCCTAAAGGCGACAAATGAGTGGTCTTTTTAAGCGATATTCACTGGTGTGATACAGTTATCTGGTGGATTCAGAGTTAATTACTTGCCCAGCCTGGAGTGCTGCTTACCACTGGAGTGACTTTCTAGTTCTTTATCATAATGTGTGGGAGAATTCTTTTATCTTTTCTACAGTATTGGTCAGCTGGTGAGGCCCTCATATCACCGGTGACCTTCTGAATTAGCAGTGGTGTTGCGAATCCAGGGGTGCTCAGCACACTGGCTTAGCCCCCAACTCTGCACAGCGACCTTGTTCTTGCTTACTGGACTGGGGAGTGAGCTTCCATGCTAGCTACGGTGCCCTTGAATAGCAGTGGTGTTGTGAATCCAGGGGTGCTCAGCACACTGGCCTAGCTCACACCGCTGCGTATCAGTGCTATTCTTGGTGCCGTGGAGTTGTCCTCATGTTCGCTGTGCTCCTGATGAACTCTGGCTCAGCTAATCCAGGAGTGCTCAGCACACTGGCCCAGCTTTAAGCCCTCCTTGCACGAATATTCTGCATCTGCTGCGGATTTAGAGCGTTGAAACACAGTGCTGGACCTCTAGGCGTTCGCTGGCTGCACGCGTTTCGTTCTTCCGCTTGTTCAGCAAGGTGAATCCAGGGGCACTCAGTGCACTGGCCTAAGCCAGTCTGAATCAAGCCTCCAGTCTGCTGGTGAACGAGCTTTGCGCTGAGAGAGGGGACTCTTCCTTGGTCCCATTAGCTGAGCATTAACGCAGTACTTTACCACGGAGGGTGAGGCAGAGCCAAGCGCTGCCTCTGCCCAGTCCAGAGATCGTGAGGCACGACGACTGGCGCGAGAGAGGGTCAGTCAGGACCTTGACACGGGATATATGAGCACAGAGGGGTCGGGTCCAGAATCCATTCCCTCTGCACCGGCATCACCAGCAGCAACAGCGCTCGCAGCAACAGCACTTGCAGCAGCAGTAGCAGCTTCAGCGCCTGCAACCAATCAGTTCCTCTTTGCGTTTGACGACGTAGACGAGATGGATCACTATGACAGAGATAGTCACGCACTTGACAAGGAAGATGTCAAGCTCCAGTACACTGGTGGCAAGAACGAGGATAGGGCGCTCTTTATCAGGCGTTTCGTTGACATGGTAGCGAAAGTACAGCGGGCTTACGAGGCTAAGAAGCGTAGGCACATGAAGTCAGCGTCTTTTCACGCGCTCAGTCAGCAGCAGAAGAAGGCTTTCGCTGACTCCAAGCCAGACCTGAGATCGTTGTGGGATAGCCTGCCCTCGTTCCTAGCAGGGGACGATCATTCAACCTCAGTCGCCTATGACTGGTGGTGCGCTGCATACCTGAAGGATGGCGTCATGGCCTCACACGCTTGTCATGTCTTGAAGGATCTCACCATGAGAGACGCTTTTCAGGGCTCAGTGCGTTGCGCACAACCTCCTTTCCATGAGCTGGCGCCAGGATCGACATGGGCAGTCTGTAAGGTGTTCGAGGAAGGCGATGCTGATGGCGAAGAGTCTGATGAGTGGGAGAGCGAGGGAACCTCCACTAAGGGTCTCACGGGGACAGATGGCACGGAGGATTCTCACTACTTTTGGGCCTTGAGGGCTTTCATTGCAGAGCTCGAGGCCAAGTTCCTGATGAAGGGCACCAAGGAGAAGGAGGATCTGTTGATAGCCAAGCCGCAGACCACCGAGCAGGACGGCCTCGCTTACGTGAAGAGCTGTCGTCGCAGGGAGGCAGCGCTCAACATCGGCAAGATGGTGGAAGACCCCATTGTCAGGCAGAACATCGAGGAGTGCATCAAGGGTCTGCACATCAAAGAATACCGAGATCGCGTGTCCGAGCAGTTACGTGTCAGTTATCCTGCCCCCAACAAGGTCACATGGGAGGACCTGGAGGTCATCGTGGAGGTGCAGGACAAGCTGAAGAACGATGCGGAGGCTTGGGCTCTCACACTGCAGCAGGAGCTGGTTCGCAGACTCACCTGCGTGTACTCTTGCTACGAGGCCAGGCAGCTGGGGCTTGACCTGGCTGCACTAGCTAGTGTCCGCCATGAGGCGCTCTGGTCCTGCCCCCAAGACTGGGGACAGACGCAGGGACCCCAAGAAGAAGGAGCAAGCACAGCATGGTGGCGATGACGCCAAGAAGCCTTCGAGGGAGGTGAACAATGCAGAGCGTCAGAAGCCTACCTACGGCAAGGTGCCACCACCTGACGCTTCAAAGAAATTCCAGTGCGATTGGTGCTTCACACGCTTGCCCCATTCTCCAGAGCGCTGCTACACGGGGTGCCGTGAGGCCCGCGTGCCTCCGAACTTCCACAAGGACAGGCAGAACTCGAAGTGGCCGGATGAGGTCAAGAATGCCCAGATGCGTGCTTACAACATCGCGCACCGCTTCGACAACCACAAGATGGGGATCACCACCAAGGAGTGGCTTAAGCTCCCAGAGGCCAAGCAGAAGCAACCGCGGCAGCAGCAGCAGCAGCAGGTGGCGGCCAGCGCTGAGGCAGGGTAGAAGTCTTCCAAAATTCTTTACGGCCCGTAAACTATATTTCCGCTGGCCCGCTTTCGGCCAAAACGGTCAAAGAAGAACAATGCCCGCCGCAGGCGCGAAATTTTGAAATTAAGTATGGGGGTTTGATAAAAAGTGGCATAAAATGCCTATATTTTTGGCCGAAGTTTGGCCGGCTCATATTTTTGTGCGGCCCGGGGGCGAAAGCCCCTTCGGCCCGGTTTCGGCCCGGAGCGAGCTTCTGCGGCCCCGGGCCGGCCCGCCACGGTAAGACTTCTACCCTGCGCTGAGGTCAAGGAGAAGCTCGCCGCAGAATTGACAGGCCTTCAGGCAGGGACACCTCCGAAGGGGGATAAGGGCGCCGATGCACAGGCCCGGTCAGAGGACAGCGATGCTGAGACCGAGTACGACTCCCACTTCAACCAGCAGGCTGAGTATGAGGAGGATGAGAAGGACTGCCCTGCTGATGATGGGCTGGAGGATAGTCATGATGTCGGCATCAGTCACGCACCAGGTCTCCAGGCCAGGGCCGCAGTCGCCTTGGGCAGCACTCAGAAGATGCAGAGCTTCCAGGTCAAGACGCCGGAGGAGTTCGACAAGGCTGCTCAGGTGCCCAGAGCCGTTCCTCCCAACGTCCTCAGCAGGAAATTCCACCTGCTGGCATCCAATCTTCGCAGCTCCGTGCGCACTTGCTCGCAGATTGCGGCCATCCTGATATCCCAGCACGCCATCGACCTCCCGAAGGACATCGAGAACCTCCTGGCGCTGGAGGAGCTCATGGGCAACGATCCGAATGATGCGACCGAGCAACCCACCGAGGTCAACGAGCATGAACTTGAGGACACGCACGCCACAGTGACGCAGGGGGTAAGAGAAGAGGCAGATGGTGCAGAACACCGCGCGATCGAGGAGGTGCCATTGGACGAGATGCCCAACGGTGTGGTCGACAGCGCCGCCGCCCGATGTGCAGCCGCTGCCTGTGTGGACGACCTGGGGGTGGTTGACTTCAGCGACCATGGACATGTACGAGCTGGCACCATCAAGACCCTCGCCTACGACGCGCTGAGGGCAAAGATGAAGCAGCACCTGACCGACGAGCAGGTGTTGCTGATGACTCAGGTGCAGCCCATCTGCAAGTTGCGGAATGCCACCCTGTATGAGGGATTGGCGTTGGTGTCATCTGGTGGTGAGCTTATGCTATACCGGGCGATCCTCATGGACACCGGCGCCAACTGCAACATCATCTCCATCGCGGTCGTGAGGCGGCTGGGCCTCACGGTGTACGAGGCCAGCACCGGCGCCAAGGTCACCAGGTGTGACAACAGCCCCACGAAGTTCACGCATTACTGCTACGTGGACGTCATACTGGCTGCGGGCACACCGCACATGACGCTTCACCGGCTATACGCCTTCGTGACCTTCGAGCCCGAGAACTCTTGGGATCTACTGATAGGCACCGGGCCACTGAAGAACTCCTTGATGATCGACATCAAGCTTGGAAGTTGCGTGGCCGCGTCACATGCGCCAACGATTTTGGGCATGGATGCTCAGGTGGTGCTTCCGTTGGTTGACATGACACCACCCAGGCGTCCCCACCTGCCCAGGCGGGTGGACCCAGTGGTGTGTTTGCAGTCGGAGATCTTTGGGCAGGGAATGGAGTGCGAGTGGCTAGAGCACCCACCTCTGAGCACAAGGGAGGAGAGGTTTGCTGCCTCTGGGATTCAGCCTGAGCACATCGATGAAGTCGCCGTGTCACCATTGGGGTCACCAGCGTCTTCGCCAAGGCCTCCTGCTGAGCCCCCACGACCCCGAGTCGCCACGCGCGCGGAGATCGAGGAGAGGTGTCGCAGTCATACGTGTTCCCTTGAGGGTGGCCGAAGGAGTGACCTGGCGTCACTGGCGCCCGCCGTACAGGCAGCGTCGGAGCGCATGCTCGCACAACTCTACGCAGAGCCGAACCCCTGGGAGGGTGGACGCGCGAGGTGGGTCACTGAGGACCAGGTTGTTGGGGGTCGTCCGTCTCGGGATGCCCCTCTCGACCACAACTGGGCGGATCAGAGACTGTACCTGGACCGGCACCATATCGCGCGCCTTTGCCGCATCCTTCAAGACCTTCCCAAGGACATGCCTGCCAGACCTTCCCAAGAACATGTCTGCGTGGAGTTCGTCCGTTGTCTTGAGCAGAAGTGGGTGATGGTGGACCAGCTGATGCCCCCTAACTGGCTGTATGTGGACCAGAAGCTGGATCACGATGAGGGGAAGGACCGCTGGGTGCTCAATGGGAGCTACATGACACACGTGCCGTCCTCGGCCAGCAAGCAGGACGTCGTCAAGCCCAGGGAGCGAGGCAGATCGCGCGACAGCCTCAACCCGATCCAGCGACTGCAGGACACGCTCCAGGCGTTGTTCATATACCCCAGTGGTGAGGTCACTGGCACCCTCATGTGGGACCTGAAGGAGCGTGTCCTCTGTGTCCAACCGAGCGCAGCCACGCAGTACCTCGAGCTGATGCGCTGCACGCTGGATCATGCGCTCGTGTACAACAGTGAGGAGTTGCTGGACGAGCTCCAACTCCCTCACTGGTACGAGAGCACTGGTGTCTGGACATACCAGCTGCTCAGGTACCTTTGCCCGGTGGACATGGAATCCCTCGCGGTTGGCATCCTCCGACAATATAATCGACATGGCGGCGAGGGGCCACCTCTGGAGCTCGTCTCACTGGGTTCGAGCACCAAGTACTACCCAGTGGGGGATGGTCTTGGGGGGCCTGGCAGGGTGTTCTCCGAGAATGCCGCTGCCCAGGAGTACGTGCGCCTAAGGGAGATGAGGAAAATGCTCAAGTCAGTAAACACCAGGCAGCAGGGCTACGATGCGCTCGAGGCAGATGCAGCGCGTAGGCCGCCACCGCCCAACAACATGGTCAACACGAGGCTCACGAAGCGAGCCCCTGCGCAGCAACCTGCTCCTGCCGCAGGCGCAGGACCATCCCGGGCTGTCGCAGGGCCATCTCGGGCCAGGTCCAGCAGCCGCTCGCCACCACGCTTGTCGCACATCGCACGACCATCTCAGGCTGTCGCGGGGCCATCTCGGGCCAGGTCCAGCAGCCGCTCGCCACCGCACTTGTCGCACATCGCACACCGCCCCACGCCGTCGCCATCATCCAGCGGCATTGGGCCCGAAGACTTGATGTCACCTCGACTCGTTTGCGCCACCGCGGCTTGGCCGTCAGATCCTGCTGACAGCCCTTCTCGCGGGAGGTCGCCCCCTGCATCGCCCGCTGTGAGCAACGCTGGCTCGTGGGCGGACTCGATCCGTGTCCCACGTGATTCCCGATCACTTTCCCCGGGGGGCCCGCCTCCTACGCCTCCGAGTCCACCATGGGCGAATCATCTGCCTCGGTCCCCTGCGAGGGCGCCTCCATCTCCAGCGGGGTCAGATTGGGATGCCGCACGAATGGCCACCACATCCGACAGTTCAGTGTGCAAATTTCTGTCCGTGGAGGAGGTGAGAGCCTTGAAGGACCGCCGCAACCTTACCGTCTTTATGGTACGGTTTGGCGTGACGTTCGTTGACCGGTGCAGGGGCCAGCGAGTCGTGTACGAGCTTGGCGTGTGCAACCAGGAGCGAGGTCTCAGGCTGCGGAAACATCCGGGTATCACCAGCAAGGTCGCCAAGAAGCATGACAAGACCATCGCGTGCGGAGACCGGGGCTGGCGCCTCCCTCTTGGGGGACAGACAATGTCTTCCAACCTGCTGGAGGCTATGATTTCAGCCTACGCTGATCTGTCGCACCGTGGCTCAGGGCACAGGTTGCCAGGGGGTCATGCGAGGAACATTGCGTACTCGCTGTGCGCCTACGTGGAGCTTGGGGCAGCACACGTGCTGCGCTGCATGGCGCACCCAAATGCCACACCAGTGTACTACATCTTCATGGAGGACCAGCGATGTCGTACTTGGCACGCTGAGTTCACAAACGAGTACTTCATGCGTGATGACCGGAAGTTCACATGCTTGCAGTGGGGGACCAGGGAGGTGGCCGCGCCGTGGTTGCTGCCAGCCCTGGGGGCCTTGGAGGCGCTGCGTCTCCCGCCGCCGCCGCCGCCCGCCCATCAGGCTCGTGTGGCCGAGAGATCCGAACACGTGGATACGGCCTGGCGAAGGAATGTGCACGAGGTTCGCGACCCCCCTGCGCGTCATCAGGGCCGGCCTTCTGGCCGAACGTCTGAGCATCAGCCGGGCGCGGGCGGTGCTGCGCGCTCATCTGCCCCTTCTGCCGATCGCCATGGGACTGCTACCCATGTCGTCCATGCGTCGAGGGCGTCCAGGATGCCGGCCAATCATGACTCACGACGTCCTCCTTCTCCGGCTGTTTCAATATGCAGCGAGGTGACGGAGGCATTCGAGCGCCATACAGACGAACAACGTGAGGCGCAGAGACAGCACGCGCATTTTCATCAGGGCTCCCCGGGCACAGCGGGCGGGTGGCCCTGATGCACAACCAACGCTGTGGCCGTGGGCTGCCTGCACAGGCAGTCCACTTGAGGCCAGGTGTCCTGCGGGCGTGTATCTCGTTTGCGGGCAGTGCAGTGGTTTGGTGGTGGCTGGGACGCGGTCCCGTTCCCATGGCCGCCGTGTGGGCGATGTGGGAGGCAATGGCATGGCACTTGTCACGGTGCCCTTTTCAAGTTTGGTGGAGGCGCTGCATGGCCTCATTTTTGAGCCAGCTGCCCGTATGGTGGTCGTCTGCTCGACGTTATCCCCGTCGTGCGTCTTACGACATTTGGGTCTTATGGGCTCTCGCCTGCGTTTGGTACGTTGGGTTGCTTATCGTGCGCGCCACGGGCATCTATGCTGGCGTGCACCGTGTTCGTGCAGAAGGTTGGATGGTGGTGCCCCATCGGGGGGTGGTCGTTTCCTTGGCATGCTGGTCACAGTGTGCGGCCGCCCTCCTCCTCGTGGTCCTCGCCTGGCTTTGGGTTTGTACCAGCATTTGCGCTGAGGACGTGGCGTGCCACGCCTCCTGTATCGTGCACGACCCGCTGGACGCAGGTCACATTCGAC
Organism: Cymbomonas tetramitiformis; assembly: GCA_001247695.2. Lineage (NCBI taxonomy): Eukaryota > Viridiplantae > Chlorophyta > Pyramimonadophyceae > Pyramimonadales > Pyramimonadaceae > Cymbomonas > Cymbomonas tetramitiformis. The sequence goes on from LGRX02008954.1 coordinate 11,267, forward strand.
GTGGCCGTGGATGGACTATTCCGTCCCTGCGTTGGTCCCAAGTCTTCTTGTTGGGCCGCGTGTGCCTGCCCGTTTTGCCGGCCAGGTTGGACAAGCCTCGCTTCGCGGCGCGCTGGACGCAGCTTCGGCGCACTCTCCGACTTCATCGCATCGCGCAAGCCGCCTACATGGCGCTTGTCCTCGCAGTCGTGGTCTCCACCGCCGCTGGTGGGAGTACTCGCTTGGCGCACGGGGGGTGGAGAGTAATGGCGTGCTTCTTCGCTTCGAACTCGCCGGCAGCCGCAGTGCATTTCAACCGAATTTTGTGATTTTTTCTGCTTTTGTGCGGAATCTTGTGGGTCGCTGGCAAGCTGACCGAGAGTGTGCCTACGTATGATGTCATGTCACCCACGCGCAGTGCCTGGGGTTCGTTCCCCTGCACTTCTTGGGAGGCTCAGCAATCCTCAAGGCAATGGGAGCCGGGCTGGGAGGCCAACGTCGCGGAGCAGGATGAGGTCTTGCCGTACACCGTGCTGGACGAGCTTCAACCTCTAGGTGACACGACAGTGACCAAGGACGAGGCAGCGTGGCTCGACACCGAGCTCAATGCCACGTTTGGAGGACATCCTGACTTCAAGGAGGAGCACTGGGAGGAAATGCGAAATGTTCTTCGCAGGTGCAAGACCACTTTTGCCAACAGTCCTCACGATCTGACAGGCTACAAGGGCAAGGCGGAGCACAACACGTTCTCCATTCCTTTTGTAGACGAATCCAAGGCCGCCTACCAGAGACCCAGGAAGTACAGTCCGGGCGAGCAGGAAATCATCGATATTCATTGCAAGGAGCTTTTGGAGTATGGCTTCATAGAGCCTGCAGCCAAGCATTGCAGGCATGCGAGTAACGTCGTCGTGGCTGGCAAGAAAGATCATGAGACTGGCCTTTGGACCCAGACGAGGTTCTGCGTGGACCTCAGGGGTGTCAACCGGCACTCCCTCAAAGACAATACGCTGCCACATCGACCAGAGGAGCTCTATCAGAAGGTGGCGAAGGCCAAGTTCAAGACCACGCTGGATGCCACCAAAGCCTTCCACCAGATTCCCATGGCCACGGAAGAGGACAGGAGCAAGACGGCGTTTTGGTGGAAGAATCAGCTGTACCAGTACACCTCGATGCCTTTTGGTGCAGCTGGAGCTACTTCTGCGTTCGTGAGAATCATGGACTACGAGTTACGTCACTTGCAGCATTGTACGGTGGCATACGTCGACGACGTAGTGGTCTACACGGATTCCACGCCTGAGCAGCATCTGAAGGACGTTGAGGACGTATCGCGCACCTTGGGGGACGCGGGCATCCGATTGCATGCAGGCAAGAGCACCTTTGGTGCAGCCACGGTGGACTTTCTGGGCTACCGCATTGGTCACAACTCCATTGGCGCGCAAGAAGCTAAATGTAAGGCCATCCAGGAGCTTCCAAGCCCCCAGGACAAGACTGGGCTCCGCTCGATCTTGGGCATGATGAACTACTACAAGGGCCTGGTGGGTGAGCCAGGGGGGCCAAACTACTCTGAGATGGCCCGCCCTCTCAATGACCTGCTCAAGAAGGAGGTCACTGACATCAAGGGAGCCTGGGGGAAGGAGCAAGATCAAGCACTTCAAGACCTGAAGGATGCTCTCTGTTCTGGGAGATGCCTGAGGCCTATCGATTATGACAGACCCCTCATATTGTACACCGATTGGAGCACCTATGGCATTGGCGCAGTGTTGGGCCAGAAGGACGATGATGGGAAGGAGTACATCTGCATGGCAATCAGCCGATCCCCGAGTAAGACGGAGAGACAGTACGCCAGCTTCAAAGGGGAGATGCTCGCAGTGGTGTGGGCAGTGCGCACACTGAGGCAGTACTTGCATGGAGTTCACTTCACGTTGGTGACCGACCACTCACCGCTCACCACCCTGATGGAGAAGGCCGATCTCCAAGGGCAACACCTACGCTGGGCAATCAGTTTGCAGGAGTTCGACTTCACTGTGAAGTATCGTCCAGGCGCCAAGAACAGCAACGCCGACGTGCCGTCTCGCTACCCACTGCCGTCCACGACAGATGAGACTGGAGCGAGGCATGAGAGGGAGAAGGTGACTGCGTTTCACGCAGGCGTGGGGGAAGTTCACACGAAGGACTTCCGTGACCGCTTGTGCTTTATGTTGGCTGGGGATGCGTCCCTAGGGGAAGAGGCCACGCCAGAGGTGCAGGTTGCCAACTACTGCAGGATGGCTGCCATGGAGCAGCTGGGCACGGGACCAGTGCATCGTTTATTCGACTTGCATTACCGCGAGGAATTGGAGTGCAATCATGGGGACATGTTTGACACTGACTCACCCAAGCTGGTGACCGACTCTGGGAGGCTAGCCAGAGCAGCTTGGAAGGCGCTGAGCCTGGTGAGGCCTACGCGAGGCACGCACGGCGAGGGAAGCCCCGCTGTGTACAGCAATGAGTACTTTGAAGGCGAGCGCATCTTAAAGCCTGAAAAGGTGGACACCAGGGTGCTGGGCAGGCAGTTCTTCTCGCAAGCTCGGGAGGAAGGTGTGGTGTGCTACGAGCCATGTGGAGGCCTCTGTGCTGGCCTAGAGATGTTGCTCCGCAGTGGGATGAAGGTGGATCGCTACCTGTATCAGGACATATCCCCGAGCAGTCGAACAGTTGCCAGGGCCAGGTGCACGGCGTTGCTAAGACGATATCCTGACCTCATTTCGCCCCGTGCAATAGAGTTTGGGGCTCTACCCCAAGATCTGCACGACACCACCAGTGCCGACTTCATACGAGCGGGAGCTCTTCAAGGACGCCAGTGGGTCATGGTATGTGGGTTCCCATGCCAGGATCTCTCCCCTGCTGGAACACTCACAGGCCTGGATGGCAGGCACAGCAAATTATTTTATGAAGTGGTCAGGCTTCTGTCCACACTCCAGCAGCTGCAGCGGCAGAGGCCTCCAGGCTATATCCTGGAGAACGTTTCTCCGTTGTCACACAGACCCGGAACCAAGATCAGGGACGAGGTGTTCCCGTACATTGCCAGTGTCATTGGCCGACCAGTGTCCTTTGATGCAGCACAAGCAGGCGCTTACGCACACCGATTGCGAGCGTATTGGAGCAACTTGTTCCAGAGCCACCAGTTTCGCTCCGTCATGAGCAAGGTGGTGAGACCAGAAGGACGAATCGTATCGTCAATCCTATGCAAGGGCTGACATCCCAGGCCAGTGATAAGGACAGACCGCTCGCCTCACTACGTGGTGAACGTGGTGGGAGAACCATTGAGGGCACTTCGCACCATCATGGCGACGCAAGGGTCAAGAGCGTTCAGAAGAGCGAGGATGGGCACCGTGGTGCGCAACCAGGACGATGAAGACACCGAGGAAGAATCTCGAGAAGTGAACCTCGACGAGAAGGCGCGAGCCATGGGCTACAGCGCAAGTGAGCTACGCATGGCCGATGGCCTGAACGACGTAGAATTGGCAAGCATTCTGGGCCTGGCCATGGATCGCAGGGCAATGGAGCTGCTGATGGCAGTCGCAGAAGCAAGCAGGAAGGGGCTCCCTCACAGCAAGAAATCCCCAGAGGCGGAGAATTCCCCAGGACAGCCCATCGCTGTAGACAACAACTGGGCAGACCACGAGAGGTCGGACCTTCAGCAGAGGCAAGCTTTGCTGGCGGAATGGGTTGAGAATTCGAATGCATATACTCAGCAGGTGGCGAAGACTATGACTCACCGTGACTGGGAGGAGAAGCTGCAGGTAATGTGCTCGCAAGGGCAGAAAGGTGCAGAAGGAATTGGGGCTCAGCGACAGAAGGCTGGAACCAAGAATAAGAAGAAGAAGGAGTGGCAGCTCTACACTATGGCGCAGTATCGTCAGAGGCATGAGAACCACTTCGTGAAGGAGGGCGCAACCCCAGCAGCGCGCGTGGATGTGCCTGCTTGGAGTCCGCCCGCCAAAGATTCAGAGATGAGGCTCCCCAGGTTGGCGTGCACCACCAGATTCGAGGACCTGATGGCCAGCGTGGCCGAGCAGCAGGTAGACCGTGACAAGCATCGAGATGTACACGATGATGCATGGTGCCTCAGATGGTTGAAGTCCAATGGCAGCGTGAGGTTGCCAGAAGAGGAAGTTCGTCGTGCGAGGAGACGAGCAGCACGACATCGATGGGATGAGGCTACGGACGAGATCTACATGGTCACGCTGTCGGGCAAGGAGGTGAGAATACCTAAGCCTGCTGACCGTCTTGCGTTGGTTAAGGAATACCACTCCAGAACTGGACATTGGGGTATAAGGCGTACGCAGCATCTTTTGTGGCAGCGCCATTGGTGGGCCGATTTGAAGAAAGACGTGGAGGCTGTGGTCACTCAGTGTGAGACCTGTCAGCGTGTGAAAACTCATTATGCGAGAGAGGAGGCATGTTTATCCCCCCTCGAGATCGTGTCGTTCATGTATCGCTGGTCGCTGGATTTGGCATGGCCTTCGAGGAGGCAGACCAAGACTGGCAACAACCGAGTGCTCATCATGACCGAGCACTACACCAGGTTCATAGTCTGTGTACCCATTCCCGACAAGGAGGCAAGGACTATCGCGGCGGCATTTCGCAGTCATGTCCTGGCTGTGTTTGGTGCGCCAGCAGAGTGCTTGGTGGATGGAGGTAAGGAGTTCGAGGGCGAGTTCAAGCAGCTGTGCAGAGACTGCCTGATCGACCGACGAGTCACCTCGCCAGACTCACCAGAAGGCAATGGGCTGACCGAGCGAGTGGTGCGCACTATGAAGTTTTGTTTCAAGAAGCTTGCCTCGGAGAAGGGTCTCGATTATGAGTGGGATGAGCAGCTCTGGCCACTAGTGCTGAGTTATAATGCAGCACGCCAGGAGTCCACGGGGGTGGCGCCGTTCACCATGTTGTTTGCCCAAGAGGCAGTAGTGCCGCCTGATTTGAAGCAAGCACCCAGCATAGATTTCGGTGCTGAGGTCGAAGATGAGAAGGATGCCAGAGTCAAGGACCTCCACCGGAGAGCACAGGTGGTGAGGCGACTGATGGTACACGCTGGTTGCAGCCTGGAGGTCGCACAGCATCGTGATACATTACATTATGAAGGGAGAAGGGGTGGGGGCTATGAGCCTAGGCCACACCAGTTTAAGGTGGGCGACTTCGTCTACATCAGGCAGAAGCCTCGCAGCGGCATGGAAGTCGCGACCAAATCCGCCATTCTGAAGCTGGTCAAGATACAGCGAGATGGTGTGGTGGTGCTTGAGGACGCCACCAAGTTAAGAGAGAAGAGCACCGTGCAGAGCATCGCGCCATGTCACCTACAGGTGAAGGAGCAGTATGACTGCAGTGCAGCCGTTCCCAGCAAGCACCTAGCATGTGAAGCATGCCGGAAGACTGATGGGGAAGCAGAGATGTTGTTGTGCGACGCATGCAACAGGGGGTACCACTTGTGGTGCCTGACCCCAGCACTGGACGGAGTACCAGAAGGCGAGTGGCTATGTCCCAGGTGCTCAGGCACGGGGATGCAAGCTGCCAACGCTGAGGTGCAGACCCAGAAAGACGAGAG
>LGRX02008955.1:0-34622 GCA_001247695.2 Cymbomonas tetramitiformis
CGAATTCTGAGAATTCATCGAGGGCTCTCGACGAATTCTTGAGAATTCGTCACGGGCGCTGGGGCCCTGCTCTACGAATTCTCAGAATTCGTCGAGGGCTCTCGACGAATTCTTGAGAATTCGTCACGGGCGCTGGGGCCCTGCTCGACGAATTCTGAGAATTCGTCGAGGGAGCACAGCACCCCCAGAGCCCGTGACGGAGCAGTCGAGTGGTGTGGCGGAGCCTTTGTGAACCTAAGACGACAGATATATTATGATATTGCGGTGTGAAAAACACTTTTTGCAGAAATTCGAAACCTTCTTAGATTAAGGAAATTCAGAGCAACAAGACGCGTCTGTGATAAGTCCACAGATCCAATGACCGGTCCCGGCAGAACTCCTCAAGGAGGAGCGCCAATGGCGAAGCGTCTTTTGCAAGAGGTGCAGTCAATTGACGCTGTCGTGGTTCCGCTAGCTCTCCTTTCGGAGGTTATCCTTAAAGTAATCCCATTTTAGCGTGGGGGTTCCTTGACCGAGAGATTTGGCGTTATTTTTGCTTTCAGGTTCTCATATATGCTGTTAGCGCGGTCTTCAGCTGTTTGGTGTTGACGGTCGGTTTGAAGCGGATAGAGAACATGCGAGAAAATTCCTCTCCGGTGAGACTTACCATATTCATTTGGTATCACACGGATAAAGTTTGCCTACTTTCTGTTGTTGCCTGTGTGCGTGCGACTGAGACTTCCGAACGTGCGCTTAACAACCCTAGAAATAGTGAAAGGTTTCTTCACCTGTGATTATTTTGCTTTGGCATAAATAGATCAAGCGTACGACCGTCCATAGAATTTGTGAACATTAAATTTTTTTTGCCAGGCAGCGCAAAGGAAGAGAGAGATCGCCGCAAGACTTGGGAGGCCGATTCAAACTAACTCCTACGAGGAAGTAAGTGGTCACTTTGAACTTTTTGCAGCACAATTCCGCTCTGCACTCACTATGACGTAGCTATCGGGTTTCTTCCGGAAGGATGACTGGCTCGCGTACTGAGTCTCGCGTTACTTCTCTTGGCATCTGCAAACGAATTTCAGGTCCAGAGAACTTTGCGCGTCCGGTAATTTAGGGTACATTAGTACTAAGGACGACCTATGTACCCTAAAGTGCTGGTGTGTTGTTCGCGAGCAGGTCATTGCTATGGATGTTGTCAATCCAGATGACCTTTCCGTTGACTTTAGCGCCATCGGTGGCATGGAGAAGATCAAAGAGAGCTTGGTGACCACTCCTGATTCTTTTGCACACAACTTCACATAGAGTTTTTGGACTCCGTACCTGACGCACTGCGATGTGTGTTTAACGGAGCTTTTCGTGCAGTTCTGGCCGAGAGCACAGGAATAGTTTCGAGTATCCGGGCTTTTTGCAATGGGCTCTCATTGCAACAGGGAGGAAAATCGCAGGCTGCTGGCGGTTGTTTGCTTCCTTTAGCTCGCTCTTTGTTTCGGCTACACCTATGCTTACAGCGGTGTTGAGCAATACGCACTCTACCGTGATTGGCACCCCTGCTATGATAGCTGGGTGTTGCTGCCTGGTTTCAATATCTTTTCAAACGAATTGCGGATAGGTGTGCTTTCCGTTCCACCATATGCGCCTTCTTAAAAAATTATCCCTTTTTGTCCTGGTGGCTGCACTGAAGAGCTCTTGGTGTTCCGTTCCCTTTTGTTTCGTTAATGAGAGAACAGTGTAACCAAGACGGGAATTTTGTTCTTCTATGGGCATGCTAGGTGTTCCGTGGACGTCAGTAGTTTATGATGTACGTGCTTTTTGGGGGTATTATTTTGTTCGTGAACACCGTGGTTGCATTCAGTGCTAGAACTGAAGTTTGGCGGGGGAACGGTGATGGCACTTGTGACTGTGCACAGTCATTTATTTCCTGTTCCTGTGCTACCTGTTTCTGGGCATCGCTATCATATCAGACGTCTTCATGTCTGCAATTGAGGTATTTCACTCGAGGATTTCTTTTGTGCCTACAGCGCAGGACTCAAAAGCCGGGCCTCACACATCAACATGGGGCTGCAGTCTGACCGGCTAGCACCCGGTCAGTTCAGGTTGAAATCCTGACAGTCCCAAGGCTCGGGTACATGATCTCGGCCTCGAGGTTATGTAACCGAGCCTCCATTTGCCTTGTAGCATATTGGCCGCTGCACGTTGTGCCGCCCTTGGCTGACTGGACGCGGCAAAATAATAGCACATAGAGCACACCCATTTTTGCAGGTCACGGCATTGCGCCCTTTATTACCTGGCAGTGCTGGCTGACGGATCGAACTTAATATGTTTTAAGGGGCTGCAGTCTGTTCGGCAAGCAACCGGACAGTTCAGGTTAGGATCCTGACAGCCCCAAGGCTGCGGGTGCATGTTCTCGATTCAGAATATGATCTCGAGCCTTAAAGCACTAGAAGAACTTAGTCACGCACAAGTTGTGTTCTGTAATAACTTGTGTTCTAAACATCATATTAGTGTCCGCATGCTATTCTCTACTGAGCTCACTAGTTAACCTGGTTGGTGCTAACCGGAGACAATGAGAAGCATCTTCACACTCAGTCTCAAAATAACCTCAGGCATACATATTATTATATGATTTTCTCGAGTAAGATGGGGGTGCTTGGTGGCCTGTGTAGCTAAAAACTACACAGGTCGGGTTCGAGTCCCGACACCCCCGCTGACAAGCGTCTTGTGAATCACAGGTTGGAGGAGTGTTTTCGTTGATTTGCCTCGGTGTACCACAGCTCGATTGGGACCTGCGTTTTCATCTTAGCTTGTAGACTACAGGGCGGCAAGAAAGTGGGTTGACAGACTTGTATGAGGTATATTAAGTGTTTTGAACCGTACTTACGTGTGTCTATTTGGAACAGGTCAAGGTCTGGTTTTGGTTTTGGGTTCATGCTGCCACCACCATGAACCCAAAACGAACATCACTCTCTGCATCCTCACGAACGCATGTAGATATACCGCGACTTGTTCCGCGTCGTGAAAAATGTTGTAGGCAGCTTTTATCTCGCCACTATGCCGCGCGAGCAGCGATTTGGGTAGGATAGTACCATAGGCACGATGTGCACGATTAAACCCTGAGCCAAAATGGCTTTTAAGGCCTCATTTCACCCATCCCTCTGCTTTGGGATAAGTGACCTTCGTTTCCTATGACGTGTTTCAACAATGATATGCAACATGTATGATAAAACTTAACTTGGTCCACCATAACAACATGAAATAGTGTGATTTCCCAAGTTTTGAGTGTGCACAGTCAAACCCTGAGGCAAAATGGCTTCAAAAGCCTCTTTTTACTCATTCACTCGCTCTTGGTGAAGTGACATATGTTTCCTGTGATATATTTTGACAATATTACGCAATATATGTAATACTTCTTAGCATAAACCACCCTAACAACATAAAGTAGCGTGTTTGCCCCAAGTTTTCAGTGTGTTGTTGCTTTACCAAACACGAAAAACCTCCAAAAAACACTCGAAGATAGGGGTAGACATGGATTTTCCATAAATTTTCAACTTACCTTGTTTTTATGATATATTTTCAAGTTTGTTAAATGTACATATCGCAATAGTCTTATTTTGTATAACTTTTTTCGATACTCGTATTTTTCAGGCATCGGCGCGTGTTTTTGGCCATTTTACGGCTCTAAAACCAAAATTTATCGACGAATTTCGTTTCTAATCATGGATACCACATCCATATGGCCCTTTGAACCAGAAAACCACAAAAAAATACCCTGTCTCATTTGAGTCTCATTTGCCGGTTCCAGTCTCATTTATGCGATTCCGTCGTTAGTGGTTGTCCCTGGCTCTCTCGGCTTGCCTGGCTCTGTCCCGTCACTCCGGCTTGGCGACTCTGCACCGGCTCCGCTATTTGCTGGCATGAGGATTGAGACTTCTGACATTGGCTCTGAAGTCTCTGACAATGACCAAGGCTCTGACAATGACTCTGACGGCGGGCAGCAAGTGGCTTTTGGCTCCTTCGGCACTCTTGAGCATGACTCTGACGGGGAAGCATTGCCAGCCGGCCGGTGGCAGTCTGACTCCGGTGTACCGTCCGCGGACTCCGCCGAGCTTTCTCCGATGTGCATTAATGACCTCTGTGCTTTGTTGCTCCTTGCTGGCCAGCTCTACGGCATCTCTGGTTACCGTGGGCGGTGGTGACAGGGGCCTGGTTGAGCCCGGAGCCACCGTCCGTCGGTCTACTGGAGATCTCTTTGCTTCGGATCCACCACTTGGTGCTGCAGGCATCCGTGATTGGCCGCCAGATGATGGAGTTCTTCTGTGTTCCTCTTCAATGCTCAAACCGCCGTGGGATCCTGCTTGTTTACGTGCTTCGGTGTTTTTGGAGTCTTTGCAATCTTCGGTTACTTTGCTCTCTGCTACGGATCCACCTTACCCGCTTGGGTCTGGTGGTGCTCAATTTGCAACAGACAGCTTGCAATTCACTTCGGGATTCTTCTGTGCTTACATCCCGACCGCTGAACTCAGCTCTGCTGACCAGCTTCAAAGTGGCTGAGTTTCCTAGCGATTGTCCTAGCAGCTTGATTAGCTTTAGCCCAGTAGTGGGATGACCGGGTCAAGACCCCGGCACCCAGCTAGAAGTGATCGGTTTCCACCGAAGTGAATGTTAGGTGTTTGTTTATTATCTCGTGGTTGTATATCCTGTACCTGCTTTGCTAGGTAGTCACACCCACGGGTGGTGTGCTGGACTTCGGGTTTAGGCTTAGTTATTATGGGCTCTGACTAGCCCCTAGCCTGACCCTGCTTCCGTATCGTGTCCGTGACATCCTAGCACTGTACTGTACAGTAGTACAGTACAGTAGTACAGTCATTGTTTCATTGTCTGGGTTTCCGAGAGCATAAAGCCTCGACCAGACACTAGTTATGTGATTATCAGTTTGATGCTCAGCGAGCTTAGCCGGACAGCGGATCTGTCTTTCTCGCACTAATACATACAAACTTACTGCGCTAAGAAATATCAACTCATCGCTTCGGAATAATTTCATACAGTCAATCGAAAACCCTGAATTCCTGATTCGAACGGCCATTGCGGAAAATCGGTCGTTTATTTCGGGGTACCGTTTGTACGCGAGTCGCTTTAGCATTGCATCAAGTTGCAGGGTGTGATGCTAATGACACTTGGTGGAAGGGTGCATGGCCCACACATAATTATAATTGCCCCACCACAACTCCGCTCAAGCCCCCCCCACACGCGTGCATCACCGCACGAAAACGCGCAACTTCTCGTGTATTTCACGCACGAGTCGTGTTACGCGTACTAGGGTTACGGCGCATATTCTGCCCATAGGACTTTATCAAAAATTTGTTACATGCATGTTGACAAGACCGACAAACCTTGCACATGCAGGTAATTGGCGCATTGGTTGGTTTCGCAGTGACAAAGCCCCAGTTTTGACAAAAACGTCACTATTCGAATCATGTCAGTTGAACACATGAACAGAATGTGGGCAACAATTCGGGTGTTGGATGAGATAATAATGTTCATTGGAATAACAACGAGCAGCAGGTTCAACTCTTTACCAGCACTAGAAGCTATTGCGGCAGCGATCTTGGTTGGACAAATGAGGGCACTACGTCGAACCTGCATAGTTACGTACCTCCACCCCCTGCTCCTCCACCCCCACGCCTCCACCCCCACGCCTCCATCGCCACCTCCTCCACCGCCATCCACGTCTTTTTCGCCTCCCGCAGGTGAGGGCGATATAAGATGGGGCTTTCAATGCATGCATGCATATGTGTGCGCGTGTTTATACAACCGGACGTGAAGGGGACTTCCTGGGTATGATTTTACAAGATGCGCGTGTGATATTGTCTGGAATGGTTCAAATGAAAAGTCTCCGCTGGTAACTTAGACAACAGCGGATCTGCCCCAAACCGCTGCGTCCTCGAAGCCACCAGCACGATTGATAACCTCCTCGTGTGCATCAGTAAAACCTCTGATAGCACATCCAAAAAATGTTCCCAATGCCCACATGTCCTTGCATATCTGGGACGCAGCCACGTCATCTAACAGTTGTCGCAACTCCGGATCGCATAACCGGACCTGGAACCGCGCACATTCCCGCAAGCGCTGCCATGTGTGCCGTCGCCTGCGCCGCTGACGATTGGTGTTGTTGCTATAACTGAGCCTGCATAGCTTGCATGGCCGCTGCACGGTGTTGTTGTTGTTGTTGTTGTTGTTGTAACTAGCTGGGCCTGAAGCTGCGGGTGTAACGAACGAACCTGCGGATTCCCAACTAGGAGGGGAGCTTGCGCCGCGGCAAATGTTAGCAACGTCCTAAAAAGGCACCCACTGATTCTTCGTCACTGCCTCGTTTTAAATCATGTGCCACAACCCCTGGGTAAAATATCCGAGTTCACTGGAGGTAAGAAACCGGAAGCCGCAGCGGCGTCCGCAACTAGAATACCAGCCACCTGCAGTTGCGGGATCGTCGCATCTGCCGGCCGGTGGAAGCAAGCCAGAGACCGCCACCCCTAATGGCTGCAAACACAAAAATATCTCTGCAGAAGCGTCCAAAACTCGAACGCTTATCAAAGCATGGCGGTAAGGAAGGCGTTGGCATGGTGGTAAGGGAGTCGTTGGCATGGTGGTAAGGTACACTGCCCGGCAACACAGACGCCACTTCCTCCCTCTGAGGAGTAGCGCATTGCTGGGGAAGCTTGTGGTAATGCATATATGATTGAATGATTGTGCGGATGAGGAGCAGCGCGGAGAGAGGCTCTGGGTGGGAGGGCGTTGACGAGCGTGACTTTTGGTGTGCAGGCGGGGTGGTGTACGCCACTGGTGCGAAAAGTGTTTATCAGTTGGGAGATGGCATAACACGCGAACTAAACGCCACAGCCTAGTGCGAGTGATGGCCGGGCACGTCGTGGCGCAGGCTTCTGTTGGTGATTATCACACGATGTTTGTGACTTCAGGTGAGGACTGCAATCAAGTGGCGGCTTTGGGGACGTAATGGAGGGGGATGCGGGTGGGAGGCAGCATGGCATGAGGGTTGCTGAGGGGTTGGGATCTGAGCTCGAGGAGTGGTACATTGCTAGGGGGGCTATGTGCTCGGGGCAATGCATGCATGATTGCATGATTGTGCGGATGAGGAGCGGCGCGGAGAGAGGCTCTAGGGCGGGGAGGGCGTTGACGAGGGTGACTTTTGGTGCGCAGGCGGGGAGGTGTACGCCACTGGTGCGAATAGTAATGGGCAACTGGGCACAAGAAGTGCCCGTAACCCCCCAGTGCGAGTGATGGCCGGGCACGTCGTGGCGCAGGCTACTGCTGGTGATCGATTCACGGTGTTTGTGACTTCAGGTGAGGACTGCAATCAAGTGGCAACTGTGGGGATGTGACGGAGGGGGATGCGGGTGGGAGGCAGCATGGCGTGAGGGTTGCCGAGGGGCTGGGATCTGAGGGCCCTCGTGCAAAGGCCCCATGCTTGCCGAGGAAAGCGGCTGAGCAAGGGGACTCGCAGGACGAGGACATCGCCGACCTCGGGTATGAGGACCGCTGGGATGTGGGATGAGGCGGACGGCTTGGACGTGGAGGTCTATGACCAGCGCGTCTGACAGTCGGAATTCCGCCAGCTGCGTTTCCCTTGTGCGCCTCCACTCAGCGCGCATTGTGCAGGACATGCTGGGAGCGAGTCGGCGGCCAACGAGTTTGGCAACCTGGCAGGACAGGCACGACAGAGCCGGGAATCGCTTTTCGTCCCCCACATCACGACGCATCCGGGAGGTTTTCAGTGGTGGCAGCGGCGTGGTCATCAAACATGGCAAGTTGTTAATCCACACTTTATCTAGAAACCCTAACCGTGTTAGCCTGTTCGCATGATGGTGCAACAACCTAAAGATAGACTGTAATTGCACAGTGGCTCTTAGACTTGCATGTATCTTTGGATAGGCATCCTAGTTGAACTTCTGGCTGGGTGTATGTAACTGATAGTGCACCACCAGCAAGGGGTTCTTGCATCCACCGTTTTAGCTAGGTGAATGCTGAACTAGGCGCATATTTGACCCTCTGGAGTAGGCCCTCATCCTCCAGCCTCCCGTTGTGAGGAATGGTTGCAAATGGGTGATGCTTCCATGGCAATAGCCAGCTAGCAGCGGGGATAAACACTCTAGAGCACTTGGTGGACCTGATAATAACAGTGAGGGATCTATAAAGGGGCAGGCTAGACCGTTGTGCACCTGCTAACATCATGCCTCCGTTAGGAGGAGTCACATTTTTTCCCCGTACATCCTTCTTCGATCGACTGAGCTACACACATGCAAATCATGTAAATGTTGGCGACACCACAAAGTAGGCACATTGTCCATCTCAAGCGCATATTTCAAGATGGGCTTAAATGGATAAGTAACGCGAAAGTTATGCCCCTTTTAGTGACGCTCTACCCACGAGGGCGTGAATATAGCTATGCAATATGAAATATCGCCCTTTACGAAGTGTTGAGCGATAGCAACGAAAAGATTAAACATCGCAGAAAGATGGGTTTCAACACACGCCCTCAACGTTAGTCTCTGGCCGATCCAAACTGGACCCACAACAAGATTCATGCTTTGGCATCTCAAAGCCGCCCCTTTTCGTGGAGGCTTGCACATTCAACTACTGAAGTTGGTGATTATCACCACCACGGGAAGCCATTCTAACTAACACCACAAAATAGGTAGACAACCAACGTGCTCAAACAGTTTAATACCTTTAATTGATGTACCCCCAAGATCTAAGTGTTCCAAACTGGTCTCATCCATTCCGAACCAGATCCTAGGCCTTTGTTGATACGAGTAGCATTTCAAGCATCTTATCAATCCCCTTGGGTTATAATGGGCGCAAGGATAGGTAAAGACCCTGAGTGGTAAGATATCGAAAACACAACTCACCATCCCACCATAATATTGTGATCACTGTTTGGAAATATTGAGCAACGCATGCACCATATGCACTTCCGTGCACGTTCAATACTGTCCCTCTGCAGACAACAGTTGAGTGAGCAGCTGATAACTTCCGGCATCTTTGCGCACCAAGGAAAAGGATTACTTTGCCACCCATGAGGCCTGCTCGGCAACTTTGCGAAGCACAAATACACTTTCTCCACTGTTCAATTCAACTTCGTCTCCAGCTTCTGTTCCTGGAAAATTGGCCCCTTAGCAGTTAAACCCTGAAACCCAGGAAGACTTTCCACACAGATTCACACGTTGGCCTACTGGGACTTGTAGGCTCAAGCTGCAGCGTGTGGACCACAGCAGCCTGGAGGCTCCTCAAACTGCAGCCGTGTGGACCACAGCACCTTGGAGGCTCCTCAAGCTGCAGCGTGTGGACCACAGCTCCGTGGAGGCTCCTCAAGCTGCAGCACGTGGACCACATCACCCTGGAGAGACTTCGTCTGCACATCCTGAAGTAGGGTATAAGGCTTGCTTTGTTGACAATATCAAATGGATGCAGCAGTCAAGATTAAAGGAAGATTAGAGAAAGACTAGAAGGACAAGCCGCGTCAGGTTTGAGTCTCAAGGGCAAGACCGCAGCGGAACTTCAAGTACAGTGGGTGAAGCCTATTGAGGTGCCAACCAACTTCTGGATGAACTTTCAAACTTTTTGGCGTGGAGCCTCCAAGTACAAAATAGTGAAATACGGGATATGACATGAGACAATGAATTTTCGGCTTAAGCCTCCAATACTTTCAACACACCTTTGCGGTTTCGTGGAGCTTGGTATACAAGACAAACCTTCATGCAACATTAGCGAGAAGATTTTGACACTGGACAACCCTGATGCCTACTTCGGCGTGGAGCATTCAAACAACAAATATTAAAACACTGGACGGACCTTCAGACTTTTTCGGCGTGGAGCCTCTAGTCCACAAGATTCGCAGGTCGGAGTCGACGTAGCTCATTCGCCACAGTCCGGTCGCACTAGGGGGGAACTCGATCTCCTTCAGCACGAATCCGAACATCTTCACTTGTAAGGTTTTGAAGATCACCTGGGGGGTCCTTGAAGAGCTTCATTTATCTATCAAACATTCTCACTCACGACTCTCGACTAAGGATCCTCCAACTTTAGGTGGCAAATCTCAAGCTTGTTCAATGAAAAGACAGTTCCCTCACCATTATTCTGTTTTCGCGGACGTCTGATGTGAAAGACACGAAGGACCGATATTACCGAGTCAACCTGAAAATAACGCGACCTGCTGAACAAGAGCAGGGCACAGTCCTTTTCGCACGTGACCTTTCTTAAACCTAACCACAAGTTTAACTGCGAAGATGAGGAGATATTCTACGCGACAATTTCCTGCATAAGCTTCGAGCGATAGCACGTTAGTTTGTGCACCGTATGGCGTAGTCGGCCGGTTCTTCCTGGCAGGTCTCGACCTAGTTCCGTAACCATGCCGCTCTGGCGTCGATCTCCGCATGAACTGCACGGGACCTTGTCACCTGACGAGCGATGCCGTATTGAAGAGTCGATGCCCGGTGAGACGCGCTGGTGCAACTAAAGCATTTGTAAAGTGGGGACGCGAGTGCGCTCTCGCCCAGGCCAGTTGAGGAGTTGTAGTGTGTCAATCGCGCTGCAAGAACTGACTTGAAGATGACACGTGGGTGCATGACGAGGCACCCGCACGTTCGATACTTATCCCTAGAAAAGATGCCTAGCGAATACCTCTATTCTAAAAAGCTAGCTCGTACCGAAACTTTCTATAAGACATTCGCGAAACGCAGGCTGCCATAGATCACCACGCGAGGCTGCAAGTCAGCGC
Source organism: Cymbomonas tetramitiformis (assembly GCA_001247695.2). Lineage (NCBI taxonomy): Eukaryota > Viridiplantae > Chlorophyta > Pyramimonadophyceae > Pyramimonadales > Pyramimonadaceae > Cymbomonas > Cymbomonas tetramitiformis. The sequence goes on from LGRX02008955.1 coordinate 10,769, forward strand.
AAATAGTGACAAACATACCTTCCACGTGACATCGTTCAACACCTTCCAGTCAGCAGAGAGCACCAACGAAAGAAAGGTCCCGAGGCGAACACAGTTGACATATTTCTTTCCCGAAATATCCACTTCCTGCGTAACTTCCCCCACGAACGGGCCGAGTTTCCCCGCGCTGTTACCCTGTGTCGTGGTATATTCCAACCGCCAAATGCCGTCAAGAGCGGCAGCATCTTCGGAAGCAGGTTTCGCAGTGGGATTCTGCTTTTCCAAGGGCATGAGCGCCTCTGCGATTTGAACGCGCATCTCACTCGAGGCGTCCACACCGTTTCCCGGCGCATCCTTGCACAGCTTTACCACCTTTTGTTTTACTTCCGAGATCGTCGTAGGCCCACCCTGTCCGACCAACCCGCATGGACGGCTAGTAAGAGGCTTCACGAGTATTGTGTGAGATCACACGCAGCGTGCGGAACGCAAACAAACCCACCCGAAATCGCAATTATGGCAGTACCTTAAAAGCGGTAGGATATGGTGCACAAAAATATATCGCGGGATGAGCTGATGCAAGTGTGGCATACCTCAAGAGATGACCTTGCTCGGACGAAACGTCTGGAAGACTGTCTGCGGAGCTTTGTCGAACATGCCGCCAGGCGAGGTAGGTTGGGACGAGCATTTAACCCACTCGCTATGACGATGTTCGAACCCAGACAAGACATTTTGCAGATCACTGGGAAATGTGCAGCAATCAATCGCGTGTTCGTTTTCCACCCGACCGGAGCTGCTCTCCTGCGCTGGATCTGGCGTTGGTGCTCGTGTACGCGTCAAGCGAAGGTACACACCTTAATTAGGTTTTATTCTTATTGCCCAGTTCTTCATACGATACTGTAGGGCCCTACTGTACAGTACAGTAGCTAGCGTCTCACGTCAGGAGGAGGTTCCTCCAACTCTTGTCCTGCTCTCACACGTCAGAGCCTCCGGACGCGGCGATTTTCTCCGATTTATCGATTTTTTTTTAATTTTCTGTGGTAGTCCGGAGGTTACGAGCTGCTTTTCATTGCTTTCTGTCGAGAATCGCGCGATCAGCCGCGCAGCGGCCGAAGCTCGTAACCTCTGGCTTGCGAGAGTACTCTTGTCCCCAAGACCCCACGCCAGACGAGAGTTTCTCCGAGCTTTATATGGACTAAAATATACTTAGGGCTTGTAACGTTTCTAGGGTCCATAAAGACAATTAGACAAACGATGTAACGTGACCCTCGCACTGGCCGATCGCGAATTCGGCTCGGCCGCGCAGCGGCCGCTCGGAGAATCTTTGGGTATGGCAAGGGGTATAAACTAAGGGGATGCCACGCCCGATATGTAACGCGGCGGCTACAAGACGCACGCGCCCACAACCGTTTGTGTCACCTCTCATTGCAAAATAATTCAGATGCACCGTTAGATCCCTCTCGAATGCCATTTTCCTCGCTTCTCAGCGTTTTCTGTGTTTTCAAAATCGCTTCCTGGCTTCCATAAATCAAAAATCGGTTCTCGGCGGAAAGTGCATTCTGCTCTTTTGCTGGATGTGACACACCGACAGTTTAATCCGTCACTTGTCACTTCCTAAAGTAGGCTGGGTGACCGTCACCACTAGTCCGGGAAACTCCCGTTAGTATTTATGTGTATCTCCCTTTTATCAATCTGACTTTTACCGTTCTGATCCCGAAACCCCGTAACTCAGGGTTTATTTCCAGTTATCTAGTTAAGTAGTTATTCACTCCGAACTATATATCTAACAGATTTGGCCCCACTTGCGTTTTTTTTAGCCACTGCGAGATTGCCACCATGAGTGGCTAAGCTCGGACGCCTGGGATGGATGATGGAAACACCGAAATGCTTCCAGTATAATTATATTGTTGATCAGACAATATAATTATATTGGAAGCATTTCGGTGTTTCCATCATAACTCTAGTTCTTTGGAGGCACGGCTAATCTGATGTCATGGCGCTACGGTGTAGGGCGCTATGTGTTGGACTTGCACCTTGAGCGCGCAGGTTCAAGTCCCGTCTGGATCTCGTCGGGAGGTTGTTGCCCGATATAATTATATTGTCTGATCAACAATATAATTATACTGGAAGCATTTCGGTGTTTCCATCAATGGAGTGAGGCGCTCCGCGCGTGAGAGTGCCGGCGGTCACGGGTATGGCCTAAATTTTATGGGTTGATTTACGGCACGCCGCACCGGTTGGAGAACAATTTTCTTACGGGGTTTAACGTTGGACTGGTTTACGTTTTCTGGTTGGATCCCACACCGTTGCGTATCGGCCGCCACTACCACACGACTTCCCGGGATTATTTGATCTCTCACGGCTGCCGTATCGGCGACCCGCACGTTTCTTGGCCGCCCAAGACTGCCGCACATCTCGCGTTTCATTGCCTCACTCCGCCCCTTCAGTCCTTCTCGTTATGGTTGCTTCTACTCGAGCCACCGCTAGCATGGCGAATCGCCGACGCGCACTATCCACGATTTTTGATTCAGCAGCTGCGAGACACGCCAACACTCCAGCCACACCGCCGGCACGCTCAGCCGGCTGCCAATTCAGCAGGTGCTACGTTCCTAGCCTCGGTGCGTACCCTTCAGCGGGAACACTTCGACATGAAGGTCTCCAAGTCCGTTCGTCAAAAGTTGTTCGAGGACAAGAACGGGTGATTTTCAGGGACTGAGTGCCACGCGTCCGCGCTATTCGCCAGGATGGTCTCTGCGCTGCAGACGGCATTTGTCACGGAGGACATTGGTTTTGCACCCCTTTTCCTGCTGGACGATACTACCCTTCCCGTCCGCGTGGAGGCCAACGGCTTGTTGTTCTCCGCGCTTGAGCTCATGGTTGACCCCGCGTCACCCGCAGCGGACTGGATGGACTCCTCACACTCCAGCTTCCCGAGCGACGGTAAGCGGGTACTACTTGAGTTTGCCCGCCACATGATCCCGGCGGGTGACCCCTTTCAGGGTCAAGCGGACATGTTGGGCATCCGCGTCTCTGCGGGCGTGGACCCGCATGACAAGATCGGGGACTTCAACGCCGCTCTGAAGGCTGCGAGGACGCGAGCAACACTCCTGGACGAGGACGTGAAGGCGCTGTTCATCAAGTCCCTCGACACCGCCTTCTACCAACCGGTGGTGTCACGGTTGCTTCTCCACGATCAACGAGCCGCTCACGACCTCCTCACGATTCAACAATGGGTGCGTGAATGCTACTCCGAGCACGTGCGGGCGGGCACCGCCACGGCATCCGCACACCGGTACTCTCACGGCACGCATTTCATGGAGGGGGCCGCCGATGACTCCGGTGGACCCGGTGAGCTCGCGGACTTGAGGACGATGGTCCTCGACTTGAAACGTCAATTGGCCGCATTTGTCGCACCCGACCGGTCCGAGCCGCCCACGCGCGGGTACACTCCCCGCGCGGACAAGCCAGACCGCCACATCAAGACCCGCTTCGCGGCCTCGCCCCTCCCCAAGGGGGGCAATTGGTCTCAATCCATCTCCAAGAAAGTCGCCTTTCACCGCGACACCGGTGCAACCGTGCCGTACTGCCAAAATCAGGTGTGTGCGAAGGGCAAGGCGCGGCATTGGCGCATCGGGACTGCCCGAACGGGGGCCGGACAGGGCTCTCGGCGTACGCTTTCGCTGAGGAGGCCGAGAACTCGGTGTTGGCCGCAAAATTTCAACATGCCATCGACCACGACGACGCCGAAGAGTTCGACGCCCTTTGCATGGTCGCGAGCGGGAAGCCGGACATCTTCGCCGACCTCTCCGCGTGCTCGTTCTGCGAGGAGGACGGTGAGGCCCTCGTGTCCGCCGTCACCGAGTTCTCCGAGTTGGCACGCACGGCTGGGGCATCGACGTTCAACGCCAACACCTTCACCGCCGACATGCCGATGGTGTCGGAGCCGATCGAGCACTCCCCACCCGCGTCGATTGAGTCCGACGAGGAATGGACCGGTCCGCCAAACCCCTTCTGCCCTCCCGTTACCCGCACGTTTGCCGATTTCATTGAGAGCACGGGGGTTGCGTTGGAGCCACCCAACGAGCTGGCCCCGGGCGTGAATTTGCTCTCCGCGGTTGAGGCACCGGAGCGCGTGATGAACTACGAGCCCGCGACCTGCGACACGAGCGGCGATGACGACGAGGATGCCTCGGTGGCGCTGCCGCGGCCGCGGTACGGCTGTGGAGGCGGCATTCCGAGCTTCGGGAGGTCTCTTCTCACTTCATCTTTGGTGTGTGCACTTTTCGTAATTTGTGCCACCGCCGCACCACACACCGTTTCCGGTGTCGGTGGTGCCGGTGCACGCACATGCACGGCTCCGCCGATCGGTGGTGCTACGTGGGCTGCCTCGGCAGTCCCGACTACGGGCACTTCACCAACTGCGATGCTGCGTGACGATCTTGGCGACACGGTGGGTGGTGCGAGCACGGTTGCTATTCCGCCACGGCGACATTCACGGTATCGGGAGTTGCGGCAAGGTTTCCGCACTCTCCGCAATGTACCGCGGCCGCCAGAGCTGTATGATCCCGACCCACCAGTTCCGCCGTCGCCGCCTTACCCGCCACCGCCGTACTCGTCCGATGACGAGGAGCCGAGCTCTGGTGACCATGCGGCTGTGATCGAGGATCCCGAAATTTCTTCTACGAATGATTTACCACCGGCCTCGGAGGCCGGCAACTACTTCACCCTCACGCTGTTCCGGGCCGGACCGCCGGTCCCGCAGACCTCTAGTGGCTGAGAATGTTCACACCGCGCCTGCCTAGTGATTAGCTGTTCGTTGGCCTCCTAGATGTGCAGAAGAGCTCTCTGAATTTGAGCTGTGTTTGGGGTTTTAGCAATTAACAGCAGTATCTGACAACCTTTGCTGTGACCTGGGACCGCCCTGACCAAGAGTACAGGCCCCCAGGTGTGCTGCAGTTTCCTCCTGAAGTTGAGTACGGGGTTTGTTTGCTTCGTTTCACTACTAGCTCCGGTCACCACCCTAGGTGGTGTGCTGGATGTGACACACCGACAGTTTAATCTGTCACGTGTCACTTCCTAAAGTAGGCTGGGTGACCGTCACCAGTAGTCCGGGAAACTCCCGTTAGTATTTATGTGTATCTCCCTTTTATCAATCTGACTTTTACCGTTCTGATCCCGAAACCCTTAACTCAGGGTTTATTTCCAGTTGCCTATTCTAAAAATATTACGGTGGGTATACCCACCGTAATGCGAAACTTTGCATGCTCGTACCGACCGCGCAAGTAGGAGGCGGGGGTCAAACCTATGAATTTTCTGCGACCCAAGATGTTGATTAAAGGCCGGAAAACTTAATTTACACGACTCCAATAAGTTTTGGCCAAATTGTACTGCCTTGAAGTTGGGGAAATTACGGTGGGTAGAAAAAGTCGTTTACGGTGGGTATGCACAGTCAGCTTTATTTGTAGACTTCTAGAGCCGTGTAAAACGCGCGTATGTCTATTTTGTTGATGCAGATATTGGCGTTGGCACTCAATAAGCATATAACTAACTTGGTGCTACTCGCCATACCCATTATATCCACCTGTATGGGTAATGCAAAATAAAAAAACAAAAAAAACATTTTCATTTTCAATGTTTTCCCATATTTAAGCGCTTATTTTACACAATTTCAGCTCTAGATGGAGATATTGACTAGTTTCTTGAGCGGTATCGCCCTAGGATCATTGAACTAGATACATGCAACCTTGTTTGCCCTTATCCGCACGTGCGGGCACGTGTTGATGCAAAAAATCGATCAGTGGAAGCCTTCTTGAGGCCCCTACTCAGCATTTGCACAGATGAGGCGGATGATATTGATTCGTGTGGATATATACGTGGAAATCCCGGCAAGTGGAGGCTCCATAGAGGTTCATTGGAGTGTCTAGGACAAATTTGTCACGGGTGACATGCCACAATTCTTCACTAAATTGTGGATAAGTTTGATATACTACGGGTGGGTATACCCACCGTAAGCCCCTCTTACGGTGGGTATACCCACCTTTCGTAGAATAGGCACAGTTATCTAGTTATTCACTCCGAACTATATATCTAACATCTTTCCTGCTGTGATATATTGCAATATGTATACTTGAAGTGTGCATATTGCAATACCATCCATCAACACGTTGCCATCAACTCTGCCGCATTGAGCATATTCATATTTCGTAGCACTCTAGTTTTCAAATGTCTTGAGCAATGTGCAAGATCTAGGTTACGATCCAAAAAAATCGGTTCTCTAGCACTATGATTCTACTTTGCGATTCGCAGGTTGAGTGTTGCACCGGACATATCTACCAGCATTCATACGTTACATTATGTGTTCAAATGTTTTACTATTATTATTATTATTATCATTATTATTATCATACGTTATATTTAGCGATGCAACGGGAATCTCCCATAGAGGCGAACTTTTGAACATGCACTTTGCATTTGTTGTTGGCATCCGCCCTTTGGGTATTTCCGCCCGAAATACAAATCAGTCATGCACTTCCCTTGAGGTCACGGGCTCAAGGTAAGCGCTTGCGTATGACAAATAGTTACTCGAAGAAAGTTCACCGAAATGATGGCGTTCATCCTTTTAGTATGCGCCCAAATCCCTCATGCGTCCCTCAAAAATCGGATCTCACTCGTGTTTCCAAGGGGCATGCGAGCAGCATTGTGCACGCATGCCCCTCGGGAAAAAAACACGATATCATTCGAGGGTGTAAGATAACATCCCGCTGATTGCTGTGTGAAAAAATATCACGTACACCAAGAAATATATGCATAGAGCAACCAGACCCTCCGTTTTCGTAAAGAAATATTCGGTCAAAGCTTTGTCGGAACGCTCAGAAGCGAGGAAGTTGGGATTCTGAGACGATCGAGCGGCAAAATTGAACTCTCAGGGTTTTCGAGTAACTCGACCCTGCATCGCACGGCTCTCTCTAAGTGCGTCTTGTAGTCGCCGCGGCAAACACCGGGCGTGGCATCCCCTTAGTTTATACCCCTTGGGGTATGGTCCTCAATCTGCGCCGTTGTACCCGGCATATAAAGAAATCGAATATGTATATAATTGAGTGTACTTTTCCTTGTTGAGAATTATACATTTTTGACCGTTTAGCTCTAAAAAACATGATATTTTGTCCGTAGATCCTGCTAGATGTATACTTGTGTAGTGATATATAATTATATAAGTTGATAAACCCTCGGATAGGGGTTTCGGGATCAGAACGGTAAAAAGTGTCGTTATAAAAGTTAAGTCTACATAAATACCTGACTGAGTTTCGCACCTACGGGTGACGGTCACCCAGCCGACTAGAGGATGTGACAAGTGACAGTTGGTAGCCACAGTGTCACATCCAGCAGATCCGACATATCGTCATCAGAATCCAATTTTAATGGTCATAATTAGCAAGATATGAGGATGACATCTTCCAATCAAAATTCAGGAAACGAAATCAGAAAACAGAAAACCGAACGTCTGATTGGATTTCCAAACATGATGACCGATCGGTTACAGACATCGCGATATGCGGAGTCTATGTTCGTGTTCGATACCGAAGTCTTTCGGCTCAGTTCGAGCGATCCCATTGGACGATGCTCTTGATATAAATAGCAACGTTCCGGTCAGGGAAAATATTTTTTCTCGGATCTATGTAATAAGGCCAGGAGTTGTGATGGGGATACCCCCCACACACACACACACACTGGGAGGGGTAGTGGATCCTCTTCTGTCACCCCTCGCCTCGAGGTGCCACGTCAGCGGTCATCTTTCTGCAGTCCCGACAAGCTAATAAAACACCCAAGTTATTTTATTAACTCATCTTAGCCTTCGTCTCTTCAGCGTCTGACTGTTTCCGCTGTTCGGCTTGACTAATGTATAATATATATTGGGTCTATCATCAGGTTTATATGGACCCTTACCGCGCTTCCCTGCTTAAAGATTCGTTGACAAGATCGCTTCACGCCCCGTGATTCTACCCGCTTCCAAAACCGCTTTATACCGCTTTAACAGTTCGACATCAAACAACCGCTTTTGACACCCGCTTTAGACGCCGCTTTCTACACCCGTTTTATCCGATTATCACCGATCAACGCTTTTGCGTTTCCGACAAATTACCCGACCAACGCTCACGCGTTTCCGACAAACTTTCCGACAAATCATACCGACCTTTGACTCTCTGGCCAGCAGCACTCCTTCTGCCGAGAATTCCGCTTACCGCACGGCAGTTTTGACTTGACCGGCGTGTTCTCCGTAAAAAACCCCCCAATCATACATTTCCATCGCTTGATTTGCTCAACTTTTCGAGAAGTTCTCTTTTCGCGTGGGAACCCTATCATTGGGTTTGCAGGATTATGCAGTCTGCAGTCTACGACCATGATTGTGCACTACACGCCAGCGTGCGCGTATGACCGCTGTACGTTCAGCTTTGGTGTCTACACTATTCGACTACATCTACAACACCTTACCTGTGGCTTTGACCTGGTGGTGTCTGCTGGTGCTTGTTCGCCAAGCACCAACCTCGACTCTGATAATTTCATCATCATCGACAACAAGGATATCGACTCATACGACCCCGACTCTCCGCATTCTCCACTTTCACCCGACGCATCCCTTAGCCGACATCCTGTGGTGTCTGGTGCTGTTATCACCATTGTCCAGACCCACCTCGACATCTCCCTCAACGCGTTTACAGAGTTCATCGCGCGCACTCACCGCATTTTCCACCTTCGCCCTCCCTGCTTTAGCTCATTCCCTGCCGGAATCTGGGTGGGCAGCCCTGTCTGAGAGTCTCAGTTTAGGCCCACACTCAGATTCAGAAGTCCTATCTGAGTATGGTGCCTAGAGTTAGGGTACGAGTAGTAATACAGTACGGTTGCTGTGACCGTTCATGGTTTCCGGGTTTCTAGGTTTATATATGGCTATCTCTTTTATCAATAACACATATTTTATCCAAACCCCGAGTTCTGATTACCAGTGATATATATATTCACCTGAGGTATACCGGCAGTATATCGGTAGGTCGTGGACCCATCCACGTTATTCCACTTCTTTGGTTTGGCCATGATTGGCTAAACGCCGCCGCTTGAGTGGGCGGCGCGCCCATGGGTACGCTGGGTGTTTTCGGGAGCTAGAGACATGAGCTGATCTCACTGACGGCGGGCGGGTCTACGGGGCGACGCGTTTTCGCATGGTGGTGAGGCTCACCTCGGGGTTTGCGTCGGGATTAGCTACCCCAACTCCTTGCAGGGCCGTATACTAGTCGACGCCATCATCGCGACATCTCCGCCCTCGACCTGCCTGTTATGAGTGTTTTCTTTGCTGCATTTTCTACACTCTGTATTTTACCGACCCAGCGTACCCCGATTAGCGCCTGTCCGCTCTTCTGGCTTTCTTTAAGATGGACAAAATACAGCGAACAGCAAAACGTAAACTGTTGAGGGAGTCCGATTTGGACTCCTCCATCAGGCGTGTGGACGCAGTCCGGGATTCTCCGATGGTCCGCACGCCACCTGTGCCAGCTCCACCGGCACCAGCGCAGGGTGACACTCCTGCGATTGTTTTGGCTCGCCAGCGGTATGATGATGCGAAGACCGCCGTCAACGCCATCTACTCAAAAGGCCGACATCGAAAATGGGCCAAGGCCATCAAGCAGCATGCGCTCGGCGGGGACTACTTCAGCGCCAAGGACGACGTCTCCAAGCTGGCGAAGATTGTGGTGGCTCTCAAGGCCGAAATCGTCACGGCCGGACTGGAGCCCGACGTATTTGACCTCGACACCCATATTAATATGGGGGTGCAGCGCGTCGTGAACGAATTAGTTTACGACACGCTCACCTACATCGTTGAGCCTGACTCCGTCGCCTACGGCTACCTGCTGGGCACCGACGCTGTGTCCGACCGGGATGGACGGCGTGCCCTCGTCGACTTCATCAAGGGCTGCGTCCCGCCTGCAGTTCGTCAGAAATTACATGCGGAGCATTCGGCATTGGTCTACCCAGCCAGGGTTGACCCGCGGCCAATACTGGCCAAAGAGCAGCAGCTGGTTCGCGAGAACACAACGTATCTAGGTCCATTTCTAATATCGCGACATGTCCCGATCTCATATGATGCACTGCCGACGCATGTCACGTACCGGACTTAGCAAATATCGGGATATTGTTGGGATACGACTCATGATCCCCGTTGCGGTTCTATCGCGAAGGTGCCCTGAGACGACCGCAACACGAGAATTCCAGCATGGCATGCATACGTGGCGAGGGTGCACACATATTACAGTCCGATCAAAATAATTACGACGGCTTAAATTGGTCCAAAAAACATAAAATATTGAATATGAGGTACCTAAATCATAATATTCCTACCGTATCCATCTTCCATCCCTACTATTGGCGAGAAGCGGTCTGAAATATCAGACGTCCGACATGTCTGTCGATGTGGCGCCATAAACTGCCGTTTTTGACTACCGGTCTAATGCTATATAATTTGATCCATCTTGACCGTCAACTAAAATTATTATTCAATCCTGCGTACAGTAATAAAGTGATCGCGGGTTGCGTACGCTGCATTTGGTATGGAATGGCATTTATACAAAACTTTTGGGTCAAGTAAGATTGCGAGAGTGAGAGACGCAAACGCTAAACTATTATCCTGGACAGCGCCCCGTAAGTTACTCTCCAGCGGCTGCTGTTTTCGGTATACTAGCGTATACCAAACACAACATACTTTTGCAGATGAGTTCTAATACGTGTTAGGAACAACATATTTTTTGCGCGAGCAAGATCCGTGCAGTAATCAGGATGCTGGACGGTTCTTGTGAGGGGGGGTAATGCGCGTGAGTCGAGCCAACCATCTCGACTTACGCCCAGCAGAGACGCATACAACATTGCACAACATATCACATATATCACATACGCATATGCAATATATTTTGAGCATCTCACAGTGCGCTGTTACCTCTAGCGGAAACGCGGATGGCAACCGCGTCCACATTTCCGCTAGGGTTTCTTCCCTCATCCGCGCTCTCACCTGCAAGCGAGTATGCGCATGGGATGAGGGGAGCGTTAGCAAAAATAGTATTTCGTATGCGGCATCTTTCCGGAATAAATTGCACAGAGTGAACTGTCAGCCACACAACTCGCAGTGGGCTGACGCGTTCATTTGGGTAAAGCGGGCGGAATTTCAGGATTTTTAAACCTCCAAAAGATGCGATATACGTTATCATCCTAGGCGAAACGGGTACCAATACACTCAGTATGAATATGTGATAACATCTAATAGAAATAGGATACTTAGATTAATACATAATCTTCGTTAGAGATCTTTACTGGGCGGGGCACGCACACCGCGGGGGGGGGGGGAGAAGGCTTCACTTAAAATTGCATATTTAACAAATTACAATTAAGCAAGGAGCCTGTAAAAAACGACAATCCATTGCAAAAAACAACAAAGGTCAGACGCAACGCGAAAAGCCACCGATATGTGACTATGACACGCAGGATCGAATAAAGATATTATACAATATTTATTGAACGGTGCAGATAGATTAATTTAATTCCAAGAATTACGGGGATGTGGGGCATGCGTGGGGTCTGCCACGTCATAACTTTAGGATGGGACGCAATTTTCATGACCAAGATCTTCACGGCATCTTTATATTTTTTATTCCCTACATCGCGGCCAGATAATTGGTTTGAAAGTATGCAACAGTTTTTCATTGGTTCAGTAAGGTGACAGGGCAATTTTTCTCGACAGAGTCGCGATAGCTGATGGGGTCCGTTGCGGGAAACGTATCGAGATACAGACGGAATACGATAACACTACGATTGAGAATGGAAGCGAAACGCCATTCCGAATCTGCCGCGCAAAGTATCAATACCCCGTCGCGAAGGTGCCGCGAAGCAGGGAAGATATCTTACCCCGATTGGCCGGCCCCGGGCCGAACTGAGTCGCCAAAATGAGGCCCGGGCCGAAGAGGGGCCGAAAGAGAAATTACTTTGGGGCCGAACCAATTTGACGCAAACTTCCAAAATTTTGATGAAAATTTTGCGATTTTTGCATTTTCCCATACTTAAGATTAGAATTTTCGCGCCTGCGGCGGGCATTTTGTAGTTTGAACCGGGCGGGCCGAAGGCGGGCCGAAAGAAATTTTGATTTGGGGCCGTACCAGCTCAACGGAAGATATCTTCCCTGCCGCGAAGTCGAGAAGTGGACTTAGACACGTTGTGAACCGAGCTGCGGATTGGACTCCCACTGCCGCGACTCGTAAGCAGCAGCTGTGGGAGTCCTTGGACCCGGACTTCTACACGGCGGTGCGCGTCCGTTACCCACGACTGGCGGACCTCAACCACATCTCGCTCTCCGAGCTCTCCGACCTGGTTGCCTCAATCTATGTTTCGTGGCACACGACGCACGCGGACCAGGGTGGCGCTGCCGGGACCGCGGCTTCGGCGGCAGTGCCACCAGGTGACGAGATCCTCATTATATAAGCTCATTGCGAAGATCGACCGCATCGAAATCTTCATCAAGATACAGCGAGCTGGTGGTACGGTCGCTATCCTTCCCAAAAAAACGGACCCGCAAGGGTCTGGCAGGGTTTCGTGCAGGCTCTCACCCCGACCCACATGTTGGGTTCAACGGGAAGCAGCGCAAGGCGCTTTCCAAGTGCCCCCGCTGCCCCACGGCGGGCGATGGACACAAATATCATTCATCGATTCATGGTTTGATTGCCCGCTTGGCGGGAAGCGGGAAGAGGCGGGGTCCACGGCGGCGTACAACTGCCAGCCAGTGGACGAATGTACGCCGGACGTGCTGCACACTCTGGCGATGTGCCAGGTATTCCAGACCACCGCCGGCTGACAACGGGGCAGCGGCATTCGCGGCGGCGTGCGAGCAATACGGTGCACCCACGGTGGTGGATGCGGGCGCGGCATCCGGTGGCGTGGACGTCTCGGCGTACGGATCCGCCGTGAGCGACTCCGACTGAGGACTCCGACGGTGAGGACATGGACATGGAGGCCGAGCTGCAGCAGCTGCGACGCGAGGTTTCCGAGGCTGTGCGTGAGGTGCGGTTCAATCACGCATCTTTCTTTCCACAGGTGTCCATGGCGCCAGCGGCGATTGAGAGTGTCGGTGCTCCGAGTGCGCTCTTCACTCAGCCCTCGGAGGGATTCTCCGGTGGGGTGGAGCTGCTAACTCCGAGGGGAGGCCCCCCCTACGATTGAGATGGGGGCCTACTCCATGGGGCTTCCGCCACAACAGGCGGAGCCGGTGGTGGCTCCTCGATCGGCGACGGTGGGCTGTGGCGTGCCGCCATGTGGACTCGGCCCGCACATGCCGGTGGTGCTCCTTGCTTGCATTCTCTTGTGCTTCGGGGTGGCAGGGGTTGCGGCTGCGGTGCACGGCGTGACCGGCAAAGATGACACCGGCGACATCGGAGCTCCAGTGGTATGCTACGGACAGGCGTGCATATACCGTGGCATCGACGCCCTCAACCCGGTTGTGCGTGACCAGGTGACGCTTGCAGCCTTTATTCGGGCGGCGGCACAATCTGGCGGTGCAGATGTTTCTGCTGGTGGTGCACCTGGCGGTGCAGGTGATGGTGATCCCACAGGAGCGGCTGGTTATGCTCCGTTCGGGATGTAGTATCTGGATGTGCACTGCGCGGTGCAGTCTGCAGTGCACAGTTTTTACTTTGACTTTGACAACATCTTCAATCGACTGACAAGAGACAGTTTCTTTCTTTTATTACAAGTTCCATCCTGAATTTGTTCCTGCACTGCTTTGAGATTTGGTTTCAGTTGTAGGAACGATGCTTAAAACCCCATCAAACCCCTTCAGTGGCAACTTCCCGTTACCAGCGCCTTCGCCAAATCCGCCGGCACCATCTGTATCTGCAACTCCTGCCTCCACTTTAAATACGCCGCCGCGTCTTCCTCCCAATCCTAGTTAGCGTCTTTCAACCTTATCACCCTCCTTTACACCACCCATTTAGGCCCACCATCTTGGGACCCCGCACCACCGCCACCAGTTGCTACTTCACGTCCTGCACCCGCCCCGCGAACTTTGCGCAGAAGCCCTTTACCCGTTCGTCCCTTGGCAAACGGTCAGCCTGTGCCCAAAAGGTATCACCCCTCACCTCCCCTCGCCCGATCCACTGTTCAAACGCAATGCATCTTTCGCTCCGCACTTTTCATTTGCACATCTTATCTGACTAACTTTCGAATATAAGTAATTTGTCCATTTATGCACATCTATATAGTTAGGGTGCTACTGGTACATTCTTGCTAGTGGTGCATTCTCGCTACAACACACACACACACATATATATATACGTGGTGTGTGTGTGCGTGTGTGTGGTCTGCGGCTGGCTCTATTTGTGTCCAGTGCCTTGGGGCTTTTTCACCTGCCGGGGGACTGGTGATCGACACCCACTGTATGGGGTGCTGGCATCTCGTTGTGAACGGGGACGGCCACTGGAATGATTTGGATGATGGGATGTGGCTGTCCCTGTGGTACCCTTCTGACGGGTACTGCCTCTTTGAGTGCGTCGGGGATTCGTCTACGGCTCGCTTTTTGGGAGTGTCTTGGATTCGTCTGACGCTAGCTCCCTCTCCGTGTACAGTGCTCATGGTTATTACACATGCCGGGGGACTTGTGTTCTTTGACCTTGATATGAAGTACTGGCGGATCGCTGTGAACGGGGACGGCCGCCGGGTGGAAGTGGGTTTTGGGAGGTGGTTATCCCTGTGGTGCCATTCTGGCGGGCACTGCCTCTTGGAGAGCTCGGTAGATTCGTCTATCGTGCTGCGAGGAGAGGAAGAAGGTGGTGAAGGACACCTTCTGTGTTTTCTCTTGAATTTTGTGGGGAGCACTTAGGTGCCCGCATGTTTTCTTTTTTTGACATGGGGTGTCCATGCTGTGTGGTGTGACTGCAGTCATGACATAACCATGGACCAACAGGTCCCATCCATCGACCGGGAGCCACTGGGGGGCATGCCAGCAGGGTCCGCTTACTCCGTAACCCAGAGACCAACAATTGTTTGGCGACGATCGGTCACATCGTATCATCTTTCCATGCTGCTTTGCATTTGGGTTGGGAATATGTATGCGTTTGTGGTATCTTGTCACGGCCCCGCCCTGCTCTTGATTTGCTTTTCACATCCACTGGGATGATGGTGGGCTGGCTTTTGTTGGCCGATCTCATGCCGTTCAGTGTGTGTGTGTGTGTGTGTATAGAGAGAGAGAGAGGAACACGATGTTATTACATAACTAGCGCACCTAGAACTCAGATGATGTGGCGTGGGACACTCTCTCAGCAGCGGCTAGTATATTTTCATGATAAATATGCGTCTCACGCACTGTATGTAACTGATTTGTGGTTTTAAATAATTTATATTCGCCACGGAAAGGAAGATCGAAGCAACAAACGAGATCGCGATATTTCACTGAACGTCACCAGCGCGTATGCGGCCTATTTGTGGATTCAATTAGTCGCGGAGCAATGTCTGGAAAAGCAATTTCGCAAAATCTCGAAAGGATTTTAGTCGTCACACACGTCTGACAACGTGCCAAAATCAGCCCATACATGAACTGAAAATCAGGCCCTATCAATGGCTCAGGATGGCGGAATGCTCGCGCCAAAGTTGGCTTCGATTGAATGATTTTCGGTGAAGCTTGGTATTTTAATCGCATTTCTGGAATTTAGAAGTTAGTCAGTAGGCTCCCCGAATTTCCGAACAATTAGTCAGCGAGCACTCGAATAAATCATTTGTTCTAATTGAATCCGCAATAAGGTCTTACTTTGACTACGGCGATACTCTTTGTAAGCAAAATTTATGCAGCAATTCGGCGTCTTAACGTGCTCTACTGTTCAGAGGATTGAAGGTCACTTTTGCTCCTGGCGGTCCCAAGGATTCACACACCTTGAAGGTCAGTTTGCCCCCTGCCTCCTGCAATGAGACGTTCAGGTGACCATATCCCTACAGCTCTACAATTATCTCGAGAAATGACATATAGACGTGCAGGTCTACGCAAGTTGCACTCAAGGGGCAGTGCCTGACGCGGGAGGCACCTAACCCCCACGCTCATGAGACATTGTACAGGAAGTTTGATCGGAACAGGAAACAGGCGGATTAAAAACGAATTCCGTAATGGAAGTTCACGGAAGACCAAACCGAGCACAGATGTATGCAAACATACCAAAATGCAGATATTGAACCCACGCATCAGCTACAAGCTAGCGCAATGCAATCGAGTCGGCCCTCCTCATCTCAACTCTAATGGAAGAGCCTTGCGCTGTCAGCACTTACAAGGGTCCGGAAGCGAAAAGACTTACTGGGAGCGACGGCATCAGCGACCACGACCTGGTGAGCTTCAGAAAATGTTGCCAGCCAATGAACTGGTGGGGTCTTTTATTGCCAATAAATCTCACATGCCCAGTGTTCAGCACAGCACTAATCGCATTTCAAAGATTTTTTCAGACAGATTTTTGTCTGGCCAGGAGAACAAGTATGCACATAGGGAACAATGCAGGTCAAAAGTGGATGGGTTGCCCAGCATACCTTGAATGTGAATGGACTCTGCTCTCTCTTCCTTGTCTTCATTGCTGCCCTCCTCTTCAGGAGGGCAGATCGACTTCCTTCCGAAAAAGTCGCCAAAAAAGAAGCCAAGCGTGTGGCTATGCGGCTCAGCGTCCTCGTCCGTTGCAGGTACAGCAAAGGACGCCCCGTCCCTCTCCAGAGGCGGCTCGGCTTCACGAGGGGGCAGATGGCGGACCCCAACGAAACCTCCAACGATGGATTTCCGCGCAAAGAGCGGATTCTGCTGCGTCAAGGTCTGCGCCCACGCCCCGGACCCACGACACATTTTCAGCATAGGCCTCCTCGCGGCGCCCTCAGCACAAGTGCTGCTGCCAAGAGCGGCGTGTCGGCCACGCGGCTGTGGATTGCTTTAAGGTTCATTCGCACCTCCCTCTGAAGCCGGCGCCTTCATCATATATGTGAGAGGGGCAGGCCAACAACACTCCATTATTGATCGCTGTGTCGGTCTGATCATAGAAGGCACCCTACGCGCGATGGATGACCTAAGTCTGCCCATCCATCACCTTCAACGAGGGACATCCATCCACGTGCCGAGGTAGCACAGCCTCCCCTCTCCGGCCGGCAAAAGAAAGAAAGACCTGCAGGCACGGCCGAGCCTCAAGGCTGTCTCTGCAGGATTGAGTCGATGCGCACCTCAGCGTCCCCATACACCTTGCGCTTGGTCAGCCACTCGAGGTTGCGGAGCGCGGCGGCCTGCTGCTTCTGCGATTGCGGCGGCGGAGGTGGCGGCGGCGGCGGCCCTTTGAACGAAACCCGCCGATCATTCTGTGATGGCAACAAATCGCTCACAACCCGCCCACTCCACCCATGCTATTGTCAGAGATGCAGGGCTTCATCTGGTCATGTCTCAGCCTACAAAGGAGCAAGCGTCTCCCCACAGAGAGAGGTGCGCACACACGGGAGTGTAACATCATTGCACTGTCGGGCTCCTGCCAATGGACGCCGCGCGTTTAGACTTGGCCTAGAGGTTCTGTGGATGCACATAATTTGCATCAGCAGCGCTGCGAGCATCGAGAGAACTGCAAGAATCGAGGATCCTCCAGGAGATATCGCGCAGCCGGAAGAATGACATGGATTGCGACACGTCATGCTTAACTGGCAGATGTTGGTCGGGCAAAGGCGCATCACCACAGCCTCGTGAAAGCCCATGTGCACTGCCAACGGTGGATTGCCAAATAGTCGGAACTGTAGGTAGGAAAGCATTGAGATAACAGACAATCCACAAATGACGCGCGCATCACTTCGATAAGGTGCACGCACTCTGATCGAAGTGGCGACAAAACGGCAGAAGAGCGCCTACCAGCGATGGGTCCAGCAATCCAATCAATGTGCTGAAAATGCCATCGACCATCCGTCCACCTCCTTCTGCATTACGCCTGCAACATGGTAGTGAATGCAAACCTTCACCCTTCAATCCGTAATCTCCCCTCATCCCCTCACTCTCCACTCAAAAATTGCCATCGCCCCTCACCCCGGAATCGCCCATCACCCCGGAATCGCCCCTCATCCCGGAATCGCCCTCATGCTGTAATCGCCCATCACCCCGTAATCGCCCTCATGCTGTAATCGCCCATCACCCCGGAATCGCCCATCACCCCGAATCGCCCTCATGCTGTATTCGCCCCTCACCCGTAATCTCCCCTCATCTCCTAATCGCCCCTCACCCCGTAATCTCCCCTCATCTCCTAATCGCCCATCACCCCGGAATCGCCCCTCATGCTGTAATCGCCCCTCACCCCGTAATCCCCTCATCTGCTCACTCTCCGCACACCGGATCGCCGTGTAGGCCGCTTGTCTGGGAGAATCCCACGCGACCACATCATCGAGCTGCCCTCATCTCCACGTCATTGAGCTGCCCTCATCTCCACGTCATCGAGCTGTCCTCATCTCCACGTCATCGAGCTGCCCTCATCTCCACGTCATCGAGCTGCCCTCATCTCCACGTCATCGAGCTGCCCTCATCTCCACGTCATCGGCATCGCACTCACCTCCGAGGAAGCGCCCCGAAAGTCCTCGGGCCCGAGGCTCCTTGGCACCAGCACTCAACCCTCGCCCGACAATGCTCCAAGCAATTCAGGCGCTGGGGTGCTGGGAGGTGAATCAGGCGGGAAGGGCACGCGCCGTTGTCGAACCACGTGGCGCTTCCATCGCTGATACCTGTTGTGTAAGTTGTGGGCCATCCAAACCATCTGCACCGCTGCAGAGACCGCCTGCGCCCGCACATCGTCCTTGCAACCATGTCGCCCTGCAGCCACTGGTTGTGAGCGTACGGCTAGCGACAGCGCTCACAAAAGCGGGCGCAGCCTCTTTTCTTGCGCGAGCGCCACGTGGACAGCGCTCACAAAAGCGGGCGCAGGGTCTTTCCTTGCGCGAGCGCCACGTGGCGCTCACAAAAGCGGGCGCAGGCTCTTTCCTTGCGCGAGCGCCACGTGGCACTCACAAAAGCGGGCGCAGCCTCTTTCCTTGCGCGAGCGCCACGTTGCGCTCACAAAAGCGGGCGCAGCCTCTTTCCTTGCGCGAGCGCCACGTGGCGCTCACAAAAGCGGGCGCAGCCTCTTTCCTTGCGCGAGCGCCACGTGGACAGCGCTCACAAAAGCGGGCGCAGGCTCTTTCCTTGCGCGAGCGCCACGTGGACAGCGCTCACAAAAGCGGGCGCAGGCTCTTTCCTTGCGCAAGCGCCACGTGGATACAGGCATCGAAGACGACCCTATTGGCTGCTGTAAGGAGCCAGCCCCAGGCTCGAGGTTGTCTCCTGCCTCGGGGTTGTCAAGCATTGACATGAGTGTGCAAAACCCCTCTGCCATCAGCCGCTCATCTGCCGGGCCATGCGTGTGCAAAACCCCTCTGCCATCAGCCGCTCATCTGCTGGGCCATGCGTGTGCAAAACCCCTGCCATCAGCCGCTCATCTGCCGGGCCATGCGTGTGCAAAACCCCTGCCATCAGCCGCTCACCTGCCGGGCCATGCGTGTGACACTGCGAGTGCGCCCGAGAGCGCGCAGGACACAGGCGACCTCGGAAGGCACGAAAGGACGTGCGGGAGGCACGATTGGTAAGGCGCACGGGGCGGTGCAGCAAAAAAACACAACAAGGGCGGCTCTGGCGGCTCTGCATGCACCTGGAAGATGTATACGAGGAACACGGCCCCCGGCACGTCAATGGCCAACAGGGCAGCAGAGACAAAGGTTAGCAGCTCGCAGGTCGCTATCGCCATCACCACATTGTGCCGGAATGCCGTGGCAAAGGGCTTGAACCAAAATACAACAAATACATCCATTCCTGCCCACAAACCACCACCTGGTCACGCTCAAATGTGATAAATCCCCCCATGCTCTCACTTATAGCAGCTCGATGCCACTTCACGCAATATACGGACAAGGTAGTGAAGGCCACGTTGAAGCGATGCCGCTATCTGTTAATATGCTGATATCCACCATGCAGGCTCACTCGGAACGATTCCTCACGAGGATTTGCCCATATGGCCCGTGGCCGAGCAGGGTAAGCCTGGGATGCCGCCTCGGCACTCCCAGGACGTGAGCACCTCGGGAAAGGCGAAGCTGCGCCGAAGATGCCACTGGCAGCTGAATGCAGCAGATCTGCAGGCAGCGGGGGCGAGATGGCAGAGGGGGCGCGCCTGTGACGGCGAGCAGACCCGCAAGCTGAAGCGCCGTGCAGTGGAGGCGGGCGCCCTCGTCGCAGTGCGGCACGCAGCGCACCCACACGCCGAGCTGCAGAGCCACCAGCCCCTTCTTTAGCACCCTCATCGGGTTGTACGCCACAAGCACGCGGCGGTGCAGCCGGCTACGCTTGCGCACGTCCGCCAGGTGGCCGAAGAAGGGCTCGTAGGCCAGCGCGAAATTCTGTGCCACCGTCTGCTTGGAGGCATCGTTCGTGCGAACCCATCTGCGTGCAGCCAGCTCCCCCTTCCGCCCCACCTTTGGGCATGCCACGGGGCGACGGCTGGCCGAGGAAGAGTCGCAAGCAACTTCCGCCGATGCGCCAGTCCACACTGGTAACAGAAATATGCTTAGCCAATGCGAAGCTGGCCAACATCCCAGAAGAAACAGCGAACGTCACACGGCGGCGGGGCAGCAGTGATCGCACACGGCCGCGCATGTGTAACACGGCGGCGGGGCGGAGGGGATCATACACGGCTGTGTACGTGTCACATGGCGGTGGGGCGGAGGAGATCACACACAGCCGCGCATGTGACACACGGCAGCAGGGCAGAGGGGATCACACACTGCCGTGTATGTGTCACGCGTCTCAGTACAAAACAGCGTCGAGCAGCAGCGGGCACCAAACATTCCATGACGCTTGTCACGCGCATGAAAGGGGCCTTTTGATGGGCGAAGATGCAGACAACAAGCCTCAATCCTTAAATAGTTCTGAAGAATCTAGATTTCAATCCTCACAGTAAGCGCCGAAGTTTTAGTTCCCCAGACTGTGGACGTACCGGTGGCCGCCCATGTCTGGGGGTGCCGGCTGCAACAGGTACAAATGCTCCTCCAGCAGGCCCTACATCCCGAAAAGCCGAACGCACCCGCCAACTTACACATTCCAAGAAAGATATCAAAGCTGTTATGCGATCGCCTGTTCTCAACTGCAAGTTCTAAGAGTTTGCGCAGCTATCTAATCTCAGCCGCAGACTCATGATGAGCTTACGCAGCTATCTAATCTCAGCCGCAGATTCATGATAAGATCGCGCAGCTATCTAATCTCAGCCGCAGATTCAAGATGAGATTGCGCAGCTATCTAATGCCAGCCGCAGACTCAAGATGAGATTGCGAAGCTATCTAATGTCAGCCGCAGATTCAAGATGGGATTGCGCAGCAATCTAATCTCAGCCGCAGGTTCAAGATGAGATTGCGCAGCTATCTAATGTCAGCCGCAGATTCAAGATGAGATTGCGTAGCTATCTAATCTCAGCCGCAGATTCAAGATGAGATCGCGCAGCTATCTAATCTCAGCCGCAGATTCAAAATGAGATTGCGCAGCTATCTAATGCCAGCCGCAGATTCAAGATGAGATTGCGAAGCTATCTAATGTCAGCCGCAGATTCAAGATGAGATTGCGCAGCTATCTAATGTCAGCCGCAGATTCAAGATGAGATTGCGTAGCTATCTAATGTCAGCCGCAGATTCAAGATGAGATTGCAGAACAACTCAAGCTCTGCGCTAGTTTCATAACCAGCAGTTGCAACCGTCCATCTCCTCCTCAGTCTTGCCAATGTGTGATGTGTCCATGTCGGAGGGGTGTGATCAAGGAGGCGGTGCCCAATGTCGTCCAAAACCATGCCGCCACGTGGGCTTCAACTGTATGTGGACCTATATAGGAAGTCACCGCAGAGGCAAGATTGATGCGGAGCGGGGAGCGGGGAGCGGAGGTACCCTGTGGAGTGCGATGACGACACGCCACATATAGAAGCAAACGCTCCCTATAATCGCAAAGGCGAGCACCATGCCCTGCCACGTGGCATGCGCGAGCGCAAAGCCGCACCCTTGGAACAGCCCCGATACGCTGAACTGCAGAAGCAAAATATGGGACCTGCAAATTTCCGGCCCGCGCTCCTCCCCACCTCGCTTGCCACACAATCGCGCACCAAAGACCTAACTACGGCAAAGACCTACCTGAGGGAGGTAACGCAACCCTGCAAGAAGGTGAGGCTGGCAGCCAGCTGATAGCAGGGGCCAGCAACACCGCAAGAAGGTGAGGCTGGCAGCCAGCTGATAGCAGGGGCCAGCAATACTGCAAGAAGGTGAGGCGGGCAGCCAACTGATAGCAGGGGCCAGCAACACCGCAAGAAGGTGTGGCTGGCAGCCAACTGATAGCAGGGGCCAGCAATACCGCAAGAAGGTGAGGCTGGCAGCCAACTGATAGCAGGGGCCAGCAACACCGCAAGAAGGTGAGGCTGGCAGCCAACTGATAGCAGGGGCCTGCAACACCGCAAGAAGGTGAGGCTGGCAGCCAACTGATAGCAGGGGCCAGCAATACCGTGGGAAGGTGAGGCTGGCAGGTGCCGTCCAGCCGTTCGCCCACATGACAAAGCTAAGTAGTGCTAGAAGCGCAGCGACACTCAAAACTGCTGTGCCGGTGTTCACAGCCATGTGGAGAGCTTTCTCCGGCACACTCTCGTGAATGAACGGCTCCGCAAAACTCGTCTCCTCCTCCTCTTGGTCACCGCAAAACTCATCCAGCTGGACGTCCATCGGGAACGACACCTGCCCATACAGCATCCCGCCTAACCTTGGTGCTGACCAGCATCTGTGGTGCACCCTATTTGCAAGTGCACGAGGATCTTGAAGGGATCCTGCACCGCCCAAGTTTGGCCTCTAAAGTTTCGAGAACGTGAGGTGTTACATCAGGCGCAAGCTGCAGTCAGATGCATCACTCCGGCGCCGGCTCTACAAGCTAATCAAACATGGAGAGGGAGAGGCAGGTGATGCTTGGACGTGAAGGTTTCAAATCCGACACAGATAGTAAATTAGTGGTCTAACGTGTCGGGAGGACCCGCTACATGTGCCAGGGTGGAACACAAGGTCCGTCTTCGAGATCCTTCCTGCACTGCCATCAGGAGAGATTCGAAAGCGATGAAGGTCTGAAGAGAAAAGAGGCCACGAGCGGAGGTGCCGCCTGGGCATGTGATACAAGCTGCACAGGCTGCGGCCGCGAGCGGAGGTGCCGCCTGGGCATGTGATACAAGCTGCACAGGCTGCGGCTACGAGCGGAGGTGCCGCCTGGGCATGTGATACAAGCTGCACAGGCTGCGGCCACGAGCGGAGGTGCCGCCTGGGCATGTGATACAAGCTGCACAGGCTGCGGCCACGAGCGGAGGTGCCGCCTGGGCATGTGATACAAGCTGCACAGGCTGCGGCCACGCGCGGAGGTGCCGCCTGGGCATGTGATACAAGCTGCACAGGCTGCGGCCCAAGTGGGTTTCCACGACAGCACCTGAAAATTAAACCAGCGGAAGAGGTAGTTTGCGGTGCTGAACGAGCGTGGCTTGTGCGGAATCGCAAGGTAGTGGAGCATTGCCAGCGTCTGTAGTTGCAATGCCATCTGAGACCCTCCTCCAGCTGCCACGAGGACACCTGCCTGGCAGGTGCACAGCTCCTTACCGACGCACTCAGCCAGCCATACTTGCAAACTGGTGACTGCCGACTCACTGCGGCAGCAAAAGTCTACGCGTGACAACGCCAGCCAAGCATACAAACACCACGAGCGCGATGAAGCCACGCGTGCTCCGCGAGCGCGATG
>LGRX02008958.1:0-31532 GCA_001247695.2 Cymbomonas tetramitiformis
GATAGCGCCCTTCCGCCACTCTCCAGATGATGTTACTCACCAGCCGAAAATGCTCGGTGCGGTGATGTTGAGTGGCCAGTAGTTCCTGCTTCAGGGCTGAAAGGTACTCACTGCGCCTGTGCTCTGCTCGTAAGGCACGCAGAAACATGCCTGGTTCCACCACTCCTGCCTGGTCCCTGATCTTGGCTGCTGCGCCCTTGAGAGTCGCCGCTGGTGATGCTGAGGGTCTCTCCCTTGGAGCTGTGATCTCTTCAAAGTGCTTTCGCTGCGGCTTAGCCAACACTACCAAGACGGGCCATGGAATGGGCAACTCTTGCAAGGCTGTACGGTGTCCCCTTTCTTCGCCAGGAGAGACGAACATCCGGTTGGGCTCCCCTTGCTCGTTCACTCGGGGTATGGTCTCTGCAATTTCCATTCCGTACTCTCGCAGCAGGGGCCGCCAGTCAGCCTGCGGGAAGTCAGGCAACAGGAACAGCGCGGCTGTGCTCTGGGGAGCGTGTCGGGCCTCTGAAGCATAGTGTCTTAGGATGTCAGCAATGCTCACCTTGGAATCCGAGAAGGGTGGGTTACACCACACCACGCGACCCCTCCACTGTTCCTTCAGACAATCTGTCCAGAACGTGTCCACCTGCCGGTTCTGCCCCATGAGGTCGCAGCATGCGTCCACCTGGAACCGTCCACCCAACACTTTCGCGTACTTGGCTTGCAATCGACTAAACTCGGACGGAATCAGCTTCCAGTCCTGATTGTCTACCAGGGGTTCCCCAGGTTGCATCCTTGGTGAGGACTGCTGCTGTACCGCTGCTGGCTGCTGCTTCTCTGCTGGTCGCTGCTCACTCTGGGCTCGTGTCTGGACTCCTGCCATTGCTGGTAGCGCGGCCATCCTCTCCACTGTGACCATAGCGTCCAGCCATAAGTCCGGTGTTTCTGCCCACCAGAGACCGTTCAGCTGAGTTAGCTTACCGGTTACTTTGGGCTCACTGACCGGTGGGTACTCACCTTCCTCCTCGTCCGACGAGCTGAGCTCTAAGTCCAGGGGTGAAGTGGGGTCTTCCTCTTCTGCAACCTTCAGGCCAGCCACCATGTCTTCTGATTTCCCCTTGGCTCCCGCAGCTCTTCTACCCTCCTCTGCAGACACCGGCTGGTCAGTGCTCGGATCCACATAGCCAGCTTCCTTCAGCCCCTCGCGCGCCGTCGCCTGCACGTAGTCCGGTCGCCGTGAGGCAGCGTCCGGTACCACCAGTGTGCGTCCAGGCACGTGCTCCATGGCGTGCACTCCTACCTCCACCAGGTCTTCGTACCACCTAGCCTGGCGTCGGCTGAGCTCCCGTCCAGGTGCGAATAACCACTTTAGAGGAGCATGATCCCCCATTAACCTGAACTCCGTGAATATCAGGTAATGTCTCCAAGTCTGCGTAGTGCAGTGGTGGATGGCGGCTAGCTCACGCTCACCTGCGTGGTAGTTCTGCTCAGCAGACGAGAATTGCTTACTCTCGAAGGCTATGGGTTGCAGGCCCTTGCCTAGATCCTGCATCAGCACGCCAGCTAATGCCACTGCACTCGCATCAGTCTGCACAACAAAGGGGCTGGTGCCGCGATGCGCTGCTTCCTGATCGGGCAAGATCAAGGTCGGTGCAGTGGTGAGAGCGGTCTTGAGGCGTTCAAAGGCGTGTTCCTGCTCTGGTCCCTATTCCCATGGCACTAGGTTCTTAGTCAGCTTGGTCAAAGGGTGCGCTAAGTCAGCGAAACCCTGTATGTACCGTCGATAGAACCCAGCCAACCCAAGAACTGTCGCACGTGCTTCACCGTCTCCAGTCGCGGCCAGTCCCGTATGGAAGCTATCTTGTCTTGCTGAGGTCGGCAACCTGTGCGGTCAATGACATGTCCCAGGAAACGTACTGAGCGTTTAAAACATCGTAACTTGGACTCCTTCAACTTGACCTTATTCTGTCGGCATACCTCCAAAACCTGCCGCAGATGGTCCAGGTGCTCCTCGGGGTTGCGAGAGAAGATCATGATGTCATCCACAAAGACTCTGACGAACGGTAGGTGGCCCAAGTACTTCTGCATCATTCGCTGCCAGCACGAAGGGCTATTGGACAGCCCCATTGGCATGACCAACCACTCATAAGCTCCAAACGGCGTGGTCATTGCCGTCTTCTCGATTGCGTCCTCCTCCATGGGCACCTGCCAGAATCCCCACAGAGCGTCCGCGGTAGAGAAGATAGTCGCTCCCTGCAGGTCATCGATGAGAGACTGTACGTCAGGGAGAGGGTAACGGTCCTTCACAGTGATCTCGTTGATCTGGCGATAGTCGATCACCAGTCGCAGCTCCTTGGGGTTGGAGGGCTTGGGCACCATCAGGACTGGACTGCCCCAAGGTGAAGACGAGGGACGGATGTATCCCTTTGCCAAGAGCTCGTCCAGTTGTCCACGAAGTTGTCGCAACTCTTCCATGGACAGCTTGTAGCACCTCTTGTGTCGTGCACCATCACGGTACTCGGGGTCCACGCGCAGCGGCGATTTGTGGTCGCGGTCCACGACGCCCTCAGGAAGCTCCATGCCCACCACGTCCTGGTACCGCTGCTTCAGCTTCACCAGCTCGTCCAGGATCCATTGTGGTACCTCTGCGTCCTCCTCATCCGGCTTGGCCTCCTTGGTCTCACCTTTGCTGTGCTCATCACTAGGTGTCGCCGCAGCAGCTGGTGCCTCTTTCCTGAAACAGCTATACCCATCTTTGCCTTGCCCTGTCTCAGCTTCTATAGGTGCTGCCAGTACTGGCTCGCTAACTCTGCGCGATCTCCTGTGGTTCACCCCTCTGCTCCTCCGTTGCTCCTGCTGCAGACGCAGTGCCTGCCCTGTTTTCCACAAACAGTATGCCTCCTCTTCCCACTCAGGTTCCAATTCCTCCGCGTGATGCTGTGCAGCCTGCTCCCTGCGCTCTCGTGGAAGCATCTGGAACGCCTCCCATCTGGCCCTTGTGGGGTAAGGTCCCCAGTCTCGCACAGCGGGTTGCGCTGATGTGGGGCACGTCACCGGTCGCAGAGCACACACCTGCTCCTGTGCCCAGTCCTCCTGCTCCGTTGCATCTTGTTCAGATTCAGACGAACTGCTGTCGGAGATTAGGGTGGCTACGCTTGCTACTGTACTGTCGCTGTCGCAGCCTTCCTCGTCAGAGGTAACTTCCCCCCCCCTCTGCCTAGCGTTGTCACCCTCTGCCTCCGATGATGATGATGAAGATGACTCTGATAAGGCTGCAGAGGCCTCTAAAGGAGAGTTGGGGTTGTCGGTGGCCTCCATTTTAAATGTGCCATCTGGAGCCAGATACATCAGGTACGCCTCCTCGCCGCTATTCTTCAAAGCTCGCAGGTCCTTCCTGGCTTGCTTAGTACTGATAAGCTGTGCCTCTACCAGTCCCATGGCCTGCCCAGACCCTGTAGATGACGACCCAGGGTTGCAACCCGCGATGACTACTTTCTGCGACCCATGTCCGAACTTCACGCTACCATACTGGGCGTAGTCAAATGTGACCTTCTTCTGTGCTCGTAGCCAGTCTCCGCCCAACACTATGTCCACTCCGAGTGCTAATGGCATGACGCGCAGTGTAACCTGTTTGGCATAACTGCCCTTCCGTGTCTCGGCTGTGAGCTTCGGACGGACGCAAGAGTTGGCGTCGTACACGGTGCCATCTGCCACCTGCACCTTCATCGGCGTCTCGTGTTTCTTGGGCTGGAGTTTAAACTTCTTGGCGGCCTCCACAGAAGTGAAGCTAGAAGAAGCTCCAGAGTCCACCAAGACCTTTACTCGTACTCTGCCTACCCAAGCCCAGAAAATCAGCAGAGTGGGTCCCTTCGCGTCCATAGCAGCTAGTACATCTGCATCCAACCATTCTCCCCAGCGTCCAGACCCTGCGTCCACCCCTATCTCTGGTCTGATGCTGGCCAGTTTGTGCAGTCCTGGCTCCTTCTCAGGCGGATTCAGCTCCTCATCTGAATTGTCTTCCGGCAGATGGTACGTGCCGGCCTCTGCTATCTTGGCTTGCCAACGAGCCTGCCTGGTGACCTGATCTTCTGGTTCTGAATCACCAGGCCATGGCGCAGGTCGAGCTGCCTCTGCTTCCTGATGCGCCCGGGTGATCTTCCTCAGCTGGTCAACACGCTCCCGAATCTGCGCCAATGCAC
Source organism: Cymbomonas tetramitiformis (assembly GCA_001247695.2). Taxonomy (NCBI): domain Eukaryota; kingdom Viridiplantae; phylum Chlorophyta; class Pyramimonadophyceae; order Pyramimonadales; family Pyramimonadaceae; genus Cymbomonas; species Cymbomonas tetramitiformis. The sequence continues at coordinate 4,182 of LGRX02008958.1, forward strand.
TTCTGACTCTGTGCCCGTGCACTTCCACTTCCTTCCTTCTGCGCGTCACTGTCTGTGCTGCTTTCCAGGCTGCTGACAGGTGTCCGTCGCGTAACCGTTGCTGGGCGTGTGATAGCACTGGCTGCTTAGCGCGATCCGGTTGTCGGCGCAGAGCTCTCCCGACCAGCTGGCGCGGGGCTGCTTCCTCTCTAAAGCGCACTCTTCTGACTCCTGGGGGCTGCAACGCGCGCTGGTACACCCCTTTTGAGCTAGGGGCTCCTTGACTCCCTTTGCCGAACAGAGGAAATCTGATCTGAACCTCTGTTGGTTGGGATGCTTGTGCCGGCGCAGCGTTTGGCTCAGTTCTCCCTGGTGCTACCACTGTGATTGGCCGTGACCTCTTCAGCCAGCGTAATGCTCGCCTCATCTTCTCCACCGCTCGCTGCGCTGGTCCTGGTCCGTGCCTCATCCGATGATCCTCTCTGAAGTGAGTGATCCACCGGTAGGTCTGACTCTGCCTGCCTCTCTCTGGTTCTCTTCCAGAGTCGGCCTCCCTCCTGATGGCCATGGCGAGGTGCGGAGTACTTACCTCGCGGGCCTGGGGGCCTATCCGCGTTGTCCGGGAGAGGCACCGGCCCCCGTCGACTCTCCCTCGGCAAAATCCATGTGCTCCGGGGCTACCAGTGCCAGCTGCTGCTCCACTATCCCGCCAGATCCAGTATCTATTCCCGCGTTCTTGAAGGTCTCGAAGGCCTCCTCCCAGATACATTTGACCCAGGCTGCTTTCTGCTGGGGCTGGTGTTGATGTGGGCAGTCGCGAGCCAGATGCTCCTTGGACTTGCATTTTCGACAGCCAGAGTAGACTGACGATCCTGGCAGCTGCCGGCCTTCCACTTCCGTTGGAGTAGTGGTCGTGGGCATGGCGTAGCATTGTTCCTTGGGAGATGCTTCTTCCTCCCAGAATTCTGCCAAAGGAGCTACAGGGAAGGGGGATTGATCGCGGGCAGTCTTCAGATGCGCAGGATCCTTGCGTTCCTCCATCGTAGCTTGCTCCACATATCTGCGCAGTAGCTCTGCCTCCCATCCAACCTTCCCAGAGCTCTGGTTGAAATCCACCTTTCCAACCAATTCCTTGTGGACTCTGGCATGCAGTTCTGGTGTCAGTCCACTTAGGAATATACCCGGTAGTGCCGCTCTACTTACTGGTCCCGTCACCCCATGGTTATGCAGCATTTCCAACATGTCGAAGGACTCCATGAGAGAGTGATGGAAGGTGGCGGCGTTTCTTCCAGCGTTCTTGCCAGAGGCTTGACGAGCTCGCGACAGCATATTGGGTAAGATACTCAGGTGAGCGTCAGTAACACACGCTCGCGCAAGCGTGGCCACTAAGTCGTCCGGACTCTGCATCTGGTTGGCCAACACTTTCTGAGTTAGAACTCCTTGCGCTGACCCCTCCACCCGGTCCCTGATGATCAGTCGTAGTTCTTCTGGCACGGTGGTGATGGTGGCCCCTTCCTGATCTCCATCGTCGCAGGACTTCTTCTTCGTCAACGCCCTCTTCACCAGTGCCTCCTTGAAGTGATCTTGCAGTTCTCTCATGAACTTCTTCAGGGGAGCTAACAGATGTCCAGATGGTCTGTCCCCGCTGGGGCTATCCGTAGGGCATGTGTACGTGGTGATGCGGTCCCGTAGTTTCCGTAGAGAAAGCAACAATCTGTCCTCAGCTTCCAACTCCTTCAGCTTGGTATAGTCTGCCCGCTGTTGATCCCTCTCTGTCTGCTCCTGCTCGACTGGTCTTCGGGGCGGTGGACAGTTCGGAGGTTCTTCTTCAGGTTCCTCTGGTGGAGGTGGAGGCTGGGACTGTCGAGGGGGTTGTGACTGTGGTAAAGTGACACTGGGAGTTGGGATGTTGGGCAGTTGGGCCAATGCACCAGACCAGGGCGGCTGAGTACAATTCTGACAGAGTGGAACTTGCTCACACGTTCTGTTGGGTCCCAGCATGACGTCCCATACTAACCCAGAGGCGACCTTAACCCCTCCAGCTGGTGACAACAACAGTCTACCGCATCTGCTGCAATCCGTGCCGCTCTGAACAGCCTGATCCCGTCTGGGTCCTACAGGGCACACAACGCCCGAGCGATGATGACGTCATGCGAGAACCCACCTCAGCAGATCCAAGTGGTAGGTGCCCTGCACCCACCACCCCCATGTCAGCCTCCAGCTTCCAGCCCTCCCACCTGCACGTGTCCCCTTCCTTCAGATAAAGCGGTGAGCACTCTACATTGGTTACTGCAACATTGCGTCATGAGATCTGGGATGTTGCATCCTAGGAGCGACTTTGCTATTTGTCTTCAACTCCGACTAACTAGCCTTGTGCATCGATGGGAGGAATGTTTATAAAAGTGGGCAGGCAATGGAAATGCCTTCGATGCGGGGAAGAAAACACTGCAATTGACATGCGCTGTGAAGTTTGCCAGAGCTCACACAACCCACCACGGCAAGGTAGGAATGCCATCACATCTCAGAGCCTTATGCAAAAGAAATGCACTATTCGGCAACACTCCGGATGTCAGTGTCCTGGCAAAGCACGGGGACACATCGTATCCTAAATAAGAATCTGCCAAGATCATGGAAGAACTCCTGTGTGGCGAGTGCAGGCGCACAAGGCACACAGGGCGCAAACGATGATGGTGCCATGCGAAAACCCACCTCAGCAGATGCAGGTCTGTCAAGCCACCACCGACCACCCCGTCAGCCTCCAGCTTCCAACCCTGCCATACATACATTTCTATCATTGCTCCCTTAAGCGCTTGCAAGTGTGAAAGAATGCTCAACATGCATTTAGTCTACGAAAACCACTGCTTGCTGAGTACAAGGAAGTACGCAATCGTAGGTGCATCCAAAACACGTCCAGCCACACGGCGCATGCTTCAAGACGAAATCAAAGAAATTGAGTCTCGGATGCTCTTACCAGGTAACTCAATCAAAATTTGAGTGATTGATTTTGTGAACATATTTTCCCACCAAATGAGCAATATGTTGAGAGTGTATGCTGCATTGTGTACATGACACATGGCACTCCTACCTTGGCAGGTTACGACGAAGACATGAGAGATGCGCATATGGCACGGCTAGAAGAGCTTAGGGAAAGTCTATTTGCCCTTCACTTCGATGCTTCTTCCGAGGAAACACCCTTCAGATCACCAGTGCGGGGAGCTACAAAGGGCCCTCTTTCCCATCTTGAAGTTCTAAAGCTGTGGAAATTGCCTATCATTTGGGAAATCACGGGAGATGCGCGTTTGGTTGGAATGCACTCTCTGGAGGTTACTTCAGTCGGGCTGCAACTTTTAAAAGTGAAAGGTCAGTGGGCTATGGCGAACATTGCTTCTTGGATGGGGAAAGACAATTATCTCAATTGGGACTTACATGCATACCAACAAGAAGAATCCGTGCTGAAACAACTGGAAAGGTACCAAAGATCCACTGCTTTATCGCGCCCATTTCTTTGCGACATCAATTTGTTGCTGCTGAAATACGAACCCCCAACCCACTTTCCGTGAGGCAGCAACTCTTGATGCATCTCGCTTGTCAAGACCACCATTTGCTAAGATCAAAGGCTGGTGTTATCGCAGATTTGTGGGCGAGGGAGGCATTCTAGACGTGGATATTGCAGGAGCCGGGTGCCTCCAAACATATAATGTTGTCATCACAGCTGCAGACTACCCAGTACTTTGTGCATTGAGTGGAGAGAAAGACCTAATGGAGCTCGGCGTGAAGGCGTTGAGAAATAACGTGTTTAATGATGAGACTAAGGAGGAGGAGCGACAACCTTATGCCTTATTCAACGTTGATACTCGCAAATGGAAAGAACTCCACAATGGTCTGTGGTTATGCACTGAGCATGATCCCGAGTGTGCAGCTGGCGAATCCGGAGGCAAATGCAGAGCATGCAAATACAAGGAGAACCGTAATGCAAATAGGCAACCTGTGGATGTGGGGGAATACGATACTCTGACATCCCTCAGTGACCGATTTGGACCATGCTTTCCAAAAACTCTCCAGGTAGATGAATTTCTCACATGATCCAATTGATTGTAAGTGAAGGGGAAATTCACATGTCACGAATGCTCACTTGTGTTTGGGTTCTGTGCAGGTCATCAATGGGCTTGAGGACTATCCCTTGGACAAAAGCCTGAAATTACTGCCAAAGAAGTGGGTGTCTCCAGATCTTCGTGATGGTGAAAAACCTCCTCAAAGGCATCTCTTGGTTCCTAGGAATAAGATCTTTGGACGAAACAGCAAGTATAGTGGGAAAATGACTCCAGGAGGTGCATCCTTGATGGTCATTTGTATTCTACATGAGCCAAAGTGCATTGTGAAGAAGTTCATCAAGAAGGCGTACCAACTTGTGGTGGATGACGATGCGGCGCAAAAAGGGTATGCATCATGTCGACTTCCGCGAATGCAGGTTGCACGCCACTGTATTAACACAACATTGCCGTATCCGCAGGGGCACAAAAGTCAGTCAGTTTTTTAAATTCTTCGAGGACCTTGAGATTAGCATGAAAGCGCATGACACGGACAACACCAGTGAAAAGTCCAATGGTAAGCTCCCCCAAAAGACACATGACGGCATCTAGATAAACCATCGGATCCTGACTAGGGGGGAAATGATACACATTGATGGGGAAGCCAGGTGATTCCAGCTGGAGAAGCGAGTTGTTGCCCGTTGTGGAAGCTCGTTGATCCGAGCCAAGGACGCCAAGTTGAACCCTGAGAGCATGTGCACTGCACTCTGCTGACCCCAACCCGCACTATCTTGATCCACAATCCATCGTGGTCGTTTTAAAGATGGAATGTATGTATGTATGTGTAAGACAGGTCGCAAATACAAGAAGTTGGTTTGCCGATGGGACTATGACCAAATGCTTAAAGTTCTCGTGAATTACGAAGCCTTGCTCAAAATCTTACAGCTGAGCGGCAATCCAGAAAAGTGGACTACAGCAATTTGGGCCAGCTTTTTGGAGAAGAACAAACTGATGCAACGAGCTGAGCTCACTCCCGAGGAGCGGATCTTGTGTGCGAGATATGCAACAGATGTGACAATCGCCATTGATCGAGCATGGCTTGAGCGCGATCAAACCCTATACATCTCAATGTTAAGCTATACATTAGATTTTCTTCCAACAGATTTATTGCCAGAATATTGGGAAGATGGCCACTTTAATGGCCACAACGATGAAGATCCTATGGTTCGATTGTTCACTCCAAAGGATGCCACGGTACGAGTTCCTTATTCCAAGGGGGGTATCGCGCGTGAGTTGCGCTCTGCCTGAACGTGTGGATGCGAGCATGTTGTGTGAAGAGTTGCGCTCTGCCCGAACGCCGAATGCCGAACCCGGGCTTGCATGTGTGCGTACCTCATAGCACGGCAAGCCTCGGCGGAATCCACTTCAGCCTGAGCTGCCATTTCCACATTCATCGCTTCCCTGTTGCACACAGAACGCTTCTCAGCGGGGGTGTCGGGAATCGAACCCAACCTGTGTAGTCGCACAACTACACAGGCCACCATGCCCCCCCCCCTTTTGTGGGCTTCTCCTGACCACCCAGACAACCCACCCTCTCACAACAAGACTGGTACACGTTTGCATCTGCGTCGTAAAGGAAGCACTTATTACGTTGTTCTATGTACATTTTGGTGCAGGGCGAGCAAATGGAGCGGATGGGGCGGAGATTCAATGAGATGAATACGTCACAAGGTGGTGGCAAATGGGAACAAGCAAAAGATCGCCGCGAGAACAACTTGTGGCCGAAAGAGGTCGTCAGAGATAAAGCAGAACTTGAGCAGTGTATGCTGAATCAAAATATTGAGCTAGATGAGTTGGAAAAGCCTGAGTGCCCCGAGCCTTTTAGGCAACGGGCAACGGCTTACACTCTGCAGACAGTGGATCCCAAATCTATCTTGAACAATCCGTTGACACCAACTTGGTTGCAAAACTTTATTGAAAAGGGGTTGAAGGATGGATTTACCTTTCAGAACAGTGAAAAAGATCCACATATTCCCTCCGCGATGTGCATATTGTTGGAGCTTGAAAAGCATGGATTAAAGCATACAACCAAGGGAGAGGGTGGGTACTCACCGGACGATTTGAAGTTGCATGCTCTCGCTGCCGAGCTCCTAAATCTAGGTGAGGATCAAATTCTTCAATGGATGAAAATGCGACGTTACGGGCCTAGCCAAGCTGCATTGCAAAGACGCCTGGCGAAGCGAAGCGGGCCCAGGCAGCTGCTTCCGCAAGTAAAGCGATCAACGCTGCCAACCAATATTGAATCAGTGAATGCTAAGGGCGGTATTAAGCGAAAACCAGAAGCCAATACTAGCAAATCTTCAGCAAAGACACGAAAGACCGGGACTGCAACAGAGTCCAAGCAATCTTCTACACGAGCAGCCGCAGGATCGACTAGAGGCAAAGGCAATCCGAGAGGGAGAGGCAATCCGAGAGGAAGAGGTAGAGGACGCTCGGATAGGTTGGGATAGTCACCAAATGGTTGCGATACACATTGTAAATATTTCACAAATTGTAATTCGCTACGGCGCGCTTACCTTGAATGTCCCATACAAAATTTATGTTGCCTGCGATGTGACACTCTTCTACACGAGCAACCACCAAGCAGGATCGACTATAGGGAAATGCAATGTGACAAGGAGAGGCAGGGAACGCTGTTATAGGCTAATGTACTACACACAAATTATTACAAGAGTGTTTCAAACTACGCCTCAAAAAAGCGTCTACTCTTTGCAGCCCTACTCATTGCCCTGAACTCTCGGGCCACCGTTTCCGCACGGCGTTTCGCGACTCGCATCTCCGAACTCTCCGTTCCGTTCGCTTCGGCTCTTCCTGCCGCGGAGATCGGTGTGCTTTGCGCCTCATGGTGGTAGCATCTTTTGGCGAAGGACACCTGGGAATACGTCACTCGCAAGAAATAAGAATAGGAAGTAATTATCTAACTTACACATGCAAAGGGGCACGAGGGGAAAGGATGGGATAATCTACCCCGATGACACCGCAATCTTGCTTGTCGTCGTAGGTAAACTTGATGGCACCTTGTATCATGCTGCGGTCTGGCTTGTCGTTCGGGTGGTTCGGATTTATTGCTCGGTGTAGCACGTAGGGAAATCCTGTTGGAATAATACATGTGTTGTAGACTGAAGCCATAAATGAATTACAAGCTTATCAACATAATCAAGTGGAAAGAGCAGAATTACCTGTAAAACCACCGTTGTTCATGATCGCACACAATTCATTGTGTGCGGCCCATCCGGCTTTGGGCTCCTTCACTGTTAACTTTGATTTATATCCGGAATCTGCAAAAGAAATATTTTTCCTCATACCATATGTCAGTAGGAACCATGAGGGTGTAGAGGGGGATGGCAAATTATGCAGGGCAACTAGGAAAGAGTCACAAATAATGCATGGCAGAGGAGAGAATGCAATTCATGACGAATAGAGGACGGGTTGGTGAATGGTACGAGGCAAGGGAGGTTGCTTCGATGGCGGGCCAAGCGCGGTGCACTGGATCCGGGTTGCTTGCAGCGCCCCGGGTCACCGCGCCGCGTCACTGGCAGCAAGCGCCAGGTCACTGGCAGCGCGCCGTGCCTGCAGGCATTCCGCTTCGAGGGGACCCCTTGACACACCACTCCCTCGCGCGGTGCCCGCAGGCATTCCGCTTCGAGGGGACCCCTTGACACACCACTACCTCGCGCGGTGCCTGCAGGCAATTCCGCTTCGAGGGGACCCCTTGACACACCACTACCTCGTGCGGTGCCTGCAGGCATTCCGCTTCGAGGGGTCCCCTTGGCACACCACTACCTCGCGCGGTGCCCGCAGGCATTCCGCTTCGAGGGGACCCCTTGAGACACCACTACCTCGCGCGGTGCCCGCAGCCATTCCGCTTCGAGGGGACCCTTGACACACCACTACCTCGTACGGTGCCAACATCTCCTTGTGTGCAGCCCATCCAGCCTTAGGCTCCTTCACGATCAAGGTTGATACATATCCGGAATCTACACAACGGCATAAGGGGCATACCATAGTATTGGCAAACCAAATAAGGAGAGAGACTAATGAAGAAAACAAATTGTTGGGTGATGCAGACGCCACATACCTCTTCTCTCTCCCAATTTCTCAAGCAAACCCCACCACATCACTGGTGAGCAATGCTTCAGGATGATCCTTTGGGAGCCTTCCTTCATAGGTGCATCTTGCATCACACCTTCCAGGTGTGAGGCAAGATAGGCACAGAATCGTTGGTGGATGTCAAAGGCACCGTCGATACATTGTGGCTTCCCAACTGGGCTGTACAAAGCAAATACAAGTTGCACGATGAATATTTTGGCAAATATGAGCCTTACTCAAAAGGGAAGTAGGGATTCATATAGGAAGGAGTGGCATTAACCTATTGGAGGATAAACACAATGGAAACGGGATGAGGAAGTCCTTTGGAGCAAATACCAGTATTTGCCCCGTGAAGGTTGCCGTAAAGCACGCGTGATCGCTTGGCCATTCGACGATAAACGTACAATCTCTCGGGTGCAAATGAACTTCAAGGCTGATGGACGGAACGATTGTTCCTCTTCATACTCCTCTTGATTGAAGAATATTTTGCCGTGCCCCTCGACGGAATCCCATTCGACTACCTGCACATTGCGATGAAGTTCAAATCCTAGGCCTGCGGCATCAAGAAACAATTCTAGAACTTAATCAACTTAAGTGAACCCCTCACTGCCGCATCAAGAGATGCCACATCGCAGTGACATTTCTTGGATAGCTGCAATCACAACACAAAAAACAAGAACTTTTAAACAACGAAGAAAGAAAACAATGAGAAGTGCGTACCCCTTTGGTGCCAAGCTTGAGAATGCAGTTACCACCCTCTTGCGCGACATCTGCACCTGATTTATAATCGGTCGCATAGCCATACTCGTCACCATCATAGAAGCATCGCACTCCATCTGAAATACGAATCAGCACCATGTCCACGCCATGCGGATAAAGTTTACCCTCATGCTCGATTCCGAGGAACCGTACCAAAGGTACACCATTCGCACCTGCATCATCCATACACAAGTGGAGGGTGACACAGGGAGCTTTAGTTCATAGGAAATGCCATTGAGTGCAGCGTGTATATAATGACCGAGCAAGAATGTGGAGGATTGAACATCACAAAGCCCCGCACAAGGATTCTAAATGCAGAAACAATAAAAGCAAAGGAAAGTAAGGGAATTTATTCATGTCTTTTCGATCAAGAGTACCTGGTGTCAGGAGATCGTAACCCCCTGGCACTGGGCAAGTAGAGGTTGTGTGGATGGCGTCCACCTTGATAAACTCATCTCCGTTAATGTTGACAAAAATAGGATCTTTGAAGGTCTGGTGGTCCCGCAGGGCTGCAGCAAGCAAATTGCTTTGCCGAGCATCGTGTTCCTTTGCCAATTTACCTTTAGTGTCAGTGTATGTAACTTGAGAAGTGACACACACCTCCTGTGGGAAATAGCTGATCCACCTGGAGGATTTGTGAATCGCCGAGCTAAAGCACGTATTATCCCGGGATAGTTGATATCGTCGTTTTCCTTTGTCATATCTTTCGCCAAGAACGCTAGGTCAGAGATCTTCACTTTATCAGCCTGCTGGCCATGGTCCATACGATGAACTTGAAATAGTCGAACAAACATACTTTGAATATCCCATAAGAAATTCATCTTCACTGGGAGCATCCCACAACCCACCTATATAACTTGAAACAACTTTGCAACACCACCTAAAGCCCATGCGCTCCCCGTGCATGCACCCAACAACCATTCCGTCATGACATGAAGCACTGAGAAAAAGGTTGCCTTGCCCTGCAACCAAGGATTCAGTGCGTTGCCCTCAATCCCAAGAGTCAAAACCAATATGTTCACAACACCCCATCACAGACTCTGTGGCACGCAATCAGGTGTGTATCCAGTGCGCTGATCACACTGAGTTAGAAACGCTGGGGCACACACAAACTCCACGAGCGCAGCTGTGTTCTCAGCCGAGCACGAGCTTGCCGAGCGCAGAGCAACTCTCAGCCGGGTGCGAGCGTGTTAAGCGCAAAGAACTGTTCTATGCCGGGTGCGAGCGCGTCGAGCGCGGAGCAGCTCTCAGACGGGCGCCAGCGTGTCGAGCGCAGGGCTGCTCTATGCCGGGCGCGAGCGCGTCGAGCGCAAAGAACTGCTTTTTGCCGGGCGCGAGCGTGTCGAGCGCAAAGAACTACTTTTTGCCGGGCGCGAGCTGCCGAGCGCATGGCGGCTCTCTGACGGGCGCGAGCGTGTCGAGCGCAGACTGACTCATTGCCGGGCGCGAGCGTGTCGAGCGCGGCTGGGAACTCTGCCGGGCGCGAGCATGTTGAGTGCAGCTGGGAACTCTGCCGGGCGCGAGCGTGTCGAGCGCAGCTGGGAACTCTGCCGGGCGCAAGCGTGTGGAGCGCAGAGCGGAACTCTGCCGGGTGCGAGCGTGTCGAGCGCATGGCGGATCGGTAGTGATACAGGTGCATCGGTAGGTGCGTCGACTGGCAAGCTCACGCCATCTAGAGCATAACACTGCCATCACGCAACTCTCCATCCATTGTGCTCACTCGAGACACACCACAGCTCTACGCCTGCCATGCTAAATCCAAACATACAGACCGCATTGCCTTATACTGCACGCTTGAATAGATCACAGGGCTCCTGACAAACCTGTGACTTCAGTACAAGCTCTTCAGCACTCCGATGTCGTCCGAAGCAAGCACTCCGAAGTTAGATTGAAGAAATTTATTTCAATTTGTCAAAATGTTCTTCTCCTGTCCCACCCCCTCCCAACCTCACCAGTCAGTACACCTGCACGTCCGCGCCCAGCACACAACCTCTCTTCACTCGACACGCTCGCGCCTGGCAGAGTGTTGCTCAGCGCTCGACACGTTCGCGCCCGGCAGAGAGTCGCTCTGGGCTTGACACGCTTGCGCCCGACAGACATCAGCTCTGTGCGCTCGACAAGCTTGCGTCAGGCAAAGTGCCGAACTGCACTCGACACGCTCGCACCCAACACAGGACCTCTCTGCACTCGACACGCTCGCGCCCCGCAGTCAGCAGCTCAGCGCTCGACATGCTCACGCCCGGCAGACTTCCGCTCTGCGCTCGACACGCTCACGCCCGGCGGAGAGTCGCTCAGCGCTCGGCACGCTCGTGCCGAACCTTGGACCTCTCTGCACTCGACACCCTCGCGCTCGGCAGACTGCCGCTCTGCGCTCGACACGCTCGCAACCCGCAGAGAGTCGCTCCGCGCTCGACAATCCCTGGCAGAGCCTGCGGCAGCGCTGCAAAGGGCGCAATAATGCCCTCTCCTGGGTGCGAGCTCACAGAGCGCGCTGCATTGTGCCGGGCGCAGAAATGCCCTCTCCCGGGTGCGAGCTCGTAGAGCGCACGGCAGCGCTGCAGGTGTGCCGGGCGCAGAAATGCCCTCTCCTGGGTGCGAGCTTGCAGAGCGCGCGGCATCGCTGCAGGTGTGCCGGGCGCAGACATTTCTCTGCCGGGTGCGAGCTTGCAGAGCGCGCGGCAGTGTGCCGGGCGCAGAAATGCCCTCTCCCGGGTGCGAGCTCGCAGAACGCGCGGCATCGCTGCAGGTGTGCCGGGCGCAGACATTTCTCTGCCGGGTGCGAGCTCGCAGAGCGCACGGCAGCGCTGCAGGTGTGCCGGGCGCAGAAATGCTCTCTGCCGGGTGCGAGCTCGCAGAGCGCGCGGCAGTGTGCTGGGCGCAGAAATGTCCTCTGCCGGGAGCGAGCTCGCAGAGCGCGCGGCAGCGCTGCAGGTGTGCCGGGCGCAGACATTTCTCTGCCGGGTGCGAGCTCGCAGAGCGCGCTGCAGTGTGCCGGGCGCAGAAATACCCTCTGCCGGGTGCGAGCTCGCAGAGCGCGCGGCAGTGTGCCGGGCGCAGAAATGCCCTCTGCCGGGTGCGAGCTCGCAGAGCGCGCGGTAGTGTGCTGGGCGCAGAAATGCCATCTGCCGGGAGCGAGCTCGCAGAGCGCACGGCAGCGCTGCAGGTGTGCCGGGCGCAGGAATGCTCTCTGCCGGGTGCGAGCTCGCAGAGCGCGCGGCAGTGTGCCGGGCGCAGAAATGTCCTCTGCCGGGAGCGAGCTCGCAGAGCGCGCTGCAGTGTGCTGGGCGCAGAAATGCCCTCTGCCTGGTGCGAGCTCGCAGAACGCGCGGCATCGCTGCAGGTGTGCCGAGCGCAGACATTTCTCTGCCAGAGCGCGCGGCAGTGTGCCGGGCGCAGGAATGTCCTCTGCCGGGAGCGAGCTCGCAGAGCGCGCGGCAGTGTGCTGAGCGCAGAAATGCCCTCTGCCTGGTGCGAGCTCGCAGAGCGCACGGCAGCGCTGCAGGTGTGCCGGGCGCAGAAATGCTCTCTGCCGGGTGCGAGCTCGCAGAACGCGCGGCAGTGTGCCGGGCGCAGAAATGTCCTCTGCCGGGAGCGAGCGCGCAGAGCGCACGGCAGCGCTGCAGGTGTGCCGGGCGCAGAAATGCTCTCTGCCGGGTGCGAGCTCGCAGAGCGCGCGGCATTGTGCCGGGCGCAGAAATGTCCTCTGCCGGGAGCGAGCTCGCAGAGCGCGCGGCAGCGCTGCAGGTGGGCCGGGCGCAGAAATGCTCTCTGCCGGGTGCGAGCTCACAGAGCGCGCTGCAGTGTGCCGGGCGCAGAAATGTCCTATGCCGGGAGCGAGTTTGCGAACGCGCGGCAGCGTGCAGTCGGGCGCAGAAATGCTCCTCCGCCGGGAGCGAGCTCGCAGAGCGCGCGGCAGTGTGCCGGGCGCAGAAATGCCCTCCGCCGTGCGAGCTCGCAGAGCGCACGGCAGCGCTGCAGTGTGCCGGGCGCGAAATGCTCGCCGGGTGCGAGCTCGCAGAGCGCGCGGCAGTGTGCCGGGCGCAGAAATGTCCTCTGCCGGGAGCGAGCTCGCAGAGCGCACGGCAGCGCTGCAGGTGTGCCGGGCGCAGAAATGCTCTCTGCCGGGTGCGAGCTCACAGAGCGCGCGGCAGTGTGCCGGGCACAGAAATGTCCTCTGCCGGGAGCGAGCTCGCAGAGCGTACGGCAGCGCTGCAGGTGTGCCGGGCGCAGGAATGCTCTCTGCTGGGTGCGAGCTCACAGAGCGTGCGGCAGTGTGCCGGGCGCAGAAATGTCCTCTGCCGGGAGCGAGCTCGCAGAACGCGCGGCAGTGTGCTGGGCGCAGAAATGCCCTCTGCCGGGTGCGAGCTCGCAGAGCGCACGGCATCGCTGCAGGTGTGCCGAGCGCAGACATTTCTCTGCCAGAGCGCGCGGCAGTGTGCCGGGCGCAGAAATGTCCTCTGCCGGGAGCGAGCTCGCAGAGCGCGCGGCAGTGTGCTGGGCGCAGAAATGCCCTCTGCCTGGTGCGAGCTCGCAAAGCGCACGGCAGCGCTGCAGGTGTGCCGGGCGCAGAAATGCTCTCTGCCGGGTGCGAGCTCGCAGAGCGCGCGGCAGTGTGCCGGGCGCAGAAATGTCCTCTGCCGGGAGCGAGCTCGCAGAGCGCACGGCAGCGCTGCAGGTGTACCGGGCGCAGAAATGCTCTCTGCCGGGTGCGAGCTCGCAGAGCGCGCGGCAGTGTGCTGGGCGCAGAAATGCGCTCTGCCGGGTGCGAGCTCGCAGAGCGCGCGGCATCGCTGCAGGTGTGCTGAGCGCAGACATTTCTCTGCCGGGTGCGACCTCGCAGAGCGCACGGCAGCGCTGCAGGTGTGCCGGGCGCAGAAATGCCCCCTGCCGGGTGCGAGCTCGCAGAGCGCGCGGCAGTGTGCCGGGCGCAGAAATGTCCTCTGCCGGGTGCGAGCTCGCAAAGCGCACGGCAGCGCTGCAGGTGTGCCGGGCGCAGAAATGCTCTCTGCCGGGTGCGAGCTCGCAGAGCGCGCGGCAGTGTGCCGGGCGCAGAAATGCCCTCTGCCGGGTGCGAGCTCGCAGAACGTGCGGCATCGCTGCAGGTGTGCCGGGCGCAGACATTTCTCTGCCGGGTGCGAGCTCGCAGAGCGCGCGGCAGTGTGCCGGGCGCAGAAATACCCTCTGCCGGGTGCGAGCTCGCAGAGCGCACGGCAGCGCTGCAAGTGTGCCGTGCGCAGAAATGCTCTCTCCCGGGTGGACATCTTGCCACCATAAGTGCACAAAAGGTGACATCCCTGTACCTGAAACAGTTGGCACACGTGCTGCATCCCTGCTGTGTGAATCATATGCTAGAACACAGGGGCCTGGAGCCAAAATAAACAGCACACTCCTGGCTGCAATCCTGCACCCTAAGGCAAGCAACATATTGGCCACCCGTCCCCAAATATGGGGGAGCTATATATCAAATCCTGAAGGGGAAGCCCTCTGTCATAACATCCCAGCCGGTGGCAATCTCTATGCACTGGCTGCATCCCTGCAACAAAAATCGAAGAGAGGCAGGACACAAACAACTGTGATTTGGTAGGACAGGCGTATACCTGTGATTGTGCACCCGGGGCTCGGTCCAAACGTGGGTGTGATGGTGATTGCGGTCTTGGGCCACAAAGATTTGTGTGCCTGCAGTATGACAACAAGCCAGGTGAGAAATTATGTTAGGATGAGAGAGCAGGGAAGATCGAGAAACTGTTGTGCCATACAAGAATTGAACTCGGTAATGCGACCCGTTCGGCTAGCCCAGCAGCTCCAAAAAGGTCAAGGGGGCCGAGGTGCACCAGATAGCTGTCGCGTCTGTGTGGTATCATCCGTAGCCCATCCGACAGCTAGCGCTCCACCGCTTAGCGTCCCTGCATGGCTCGGAAAATAATCCTATACTGGCTATAGCCACCGCGCACGGGGATAATCTATATATACGGTCGCACACGAAACTAGCACGCACAGATCAAGGAACCAATCTAGGTTCAAAAGATAAACATGTAGATGCGTCCGCCCTTTCAAATTGAGGGAGCGGCTACAAGGCGGTCGGGATTACGTTGACATCAAGCGTAGTGCGCCCTGATATCTGTAAGATGTGTGCTAAAATATGACAAAAAGGGACTCGCTTCTTAATGATAGTTGCAATACTCTCAAGAAAACCGTGTAGAGCTTTGCTCTTCCATGATTTCTTTCACGCGACAGCTGACGTTTTTGGGACAGCTTGAAAATTGCACGTTGCACGGTCTTGGATTTTTCGACATTTTAATTCCAACAATTCCGAAATTATCCGAACGGAATGTCATAACATTCTCGATGGATCAGAGCATTACAATGACGCGTGGACAAATCTTTTAAAATATCATTACACGTGGCGCTTTGACTATTATGTTCTTGGAGACATGACGCGACGTCCTCTCCAAGATGTGCCATCCTTGCTGAAACGACGTTCGTTCTCGTGCACGCATCAATCGATGACAAAGCATGCAGGCGGCATATTTCATTGGTCAGAGTTTTTACGTGGCACGGCAATGCACGATTCATTGGCTATCATAGGAAAGAGACTTTTGGGGGGATGGAAGTTGGTCGTAACTCTTTATGAGAGGCTGAGCCCCCTTGGGGTCTCAGCCCCACGGGGGCCAAGGCCCAGGGGATGGGGCACCCCTGGGCCCTCACCTTCCACCCCCACTGCCCGATTCTCCATCCCCACCAGGCATCAGATCCGTGACCTGCTGATGTTTTTGACCGACATGGTGGCCGACACGTCTCATTAGTGCCGAGCCGCCTCTTGCTTCCATAGTTAGTGGAATGCTCCCTGCTTTGCAGACAGTTATGTATGAGGGGAACAGACTCCAGTAGATCGTTCCGAAGGCCTTGCCTTACTCATCGACGTAAATGTATTATAATAATAAGCCATAGCGAAATCATACCGCAGGGTTTAGGGTTTGAAGCAAAAGACACCATTATATTTCGCTGTAGAAAGCAAAACAGGGGTCGAAACATACCTTCTGGTCGACAATATTCTAGGAAAAACGTCTTCTCAAACCTAAAATATTATCATAAATAATATGCGCGAAAAAACATTTTTTCCAGTGCTTGCGCCCTTCGGACGCTGAGAAGTTTTTTTTGAAATAGTAATAACAAAGACTGAAACATATTTTCAACGCTGTATGTGTGCATCTGTGTTTCATTTGGTCATTTGGTTCACACGCTTCGAGCCCCGCGGCACATCCGGGATGGCGCGTGTAAGTTACTAAATACGCAAACCAACGCAGGAAGTACGTCCATATGGGCTGTTGAACAAACGTTACTTGGGGCGTTGCGAGAAACCGATGGGAACAACTGCATTCCGTACATCTCTACGAGAGATGATGTAAAGAAGTAGCATGCCAAATCTTTGCGAGAAATTGGATTCACGCAAATCCCCATTGAGAGGACCTAAGCCCTCGACTACCTCAAACCTTCAGAATGCCCTTTCGACAAAAATTGGTATGCTTTTTCTGCACCTGCACGTTCCGGGGCGGCTACATATCAGCAATCCCAATATTAACGCTATAAGTATTTTTAATTTTGACTGATGCCCGTCGCGTTTTTAAATATGATCTTAATACGCCGTGTCCACGTCAGGCATTTCCAGTTCGCAATATCGCATCTGAAGCAAAACGGAAAGCCAGCGCAGGGCGCGACCGAGCCGGCGCGACCTGGCGGAAACGAACGATGTTAGCCAAACGAAAGTGAGTAACCAGTATAAGTAACTGTCGCTATGTCGTGTGTGCTGTATCTGAAAAAACGAAACGAGTTCTTCTTTTTCGTTTGCGAACAGCACCTCTAGTAAACAAAAATTTCACCCAAATTTCCAAACCCAAACAAAAAATTTCAAACGAGAATACAGTGGTTATGATTGGATTCCTGTAGCCTTGATTTCCCCCTTAGGTTTCCACTTGGAAGCTCCACCTTGGAAGCTTCCACTTGGAAGCTTGACAAGGGAAGCTTGACATGAGTGCTGAACAGTCGCAGCCAATACTTGACGGAAAGGCCCGTTCTGACGTTCCAACTGATGATTTAGTCTTGACAGAAACCAGTTCCTCTCGGACTATAGCGACAGAGGACGCCGAGGCTACCTCGGCAACAGCTTTGCCTCACATGCCTCCTGCTTCACCCGAGAGTAGGTTTACCGCTATCAATGAGGCTGCCACTGAGAGTGAGGACAATAGACTTTCTAGCAAACTGCTCCCTATTAAATCACACTCCTCACAACATTTTGCCTCAATGTTTCAAAACGATCCGAACGACGAGTCTTTCATTACCTGCGAAGTGTACTTCAAGATATACGCGTTGACAAAAGTTGACACGAAAAACAACGGCTTTGACTGTGACTTCTTAGTAGCTTTAGACTGGTATGATCCCAAAGTTGCTAGTATAGTTAAAGGTGGTGGAAAGCCGGATTTTAAGAACGACGACCAACTATTTTATCCTAAGATTGAAGTGCAAAACATCAGAACGTCCATACCGAATGCGCTGGAGCATGTCGGCGGCGTTAGCGAACCTCGAACAGGAAACAGTAAGATAGGACACGTTAAAATCACACAAAGGTATCTCTCACGTGACTCGAAAACCGCTTGTTTCTCCGTCTAGTTCACTGCACTAGTCCCCCAGCGTAGCCTCGGCCGCTCTCGACAATACTGTCCTTGAGTCCGTCCCTCTATGCCACCTGTCGTAAGGGTTGCGTTAACATGAATCTCAAGGCAGGGCGCTACGAAGAGCTCCAAATTCAAGTCGTAGGTCACACCTGCTTGTCCTTTCCACGTTGGGCTGCTTATGCTGCAAGTTCAGGTGCTCTAGAGAACGCGCATCCTACCTACCAGTTGGGTGCTCGTGGAGGAAGGACTCTTTGCCTTCTGATTGCTCGCCCTGCAAGCTTTGGCAGTTTGACGATCCTCCGTAGCACTGAGCCCTCGCCGAAGAACTAAGTAGGTCACGTTTCATATTCGCAAGGCCCATCGAAAGGAAACCCCTGCGAACCTTTCTTCCCATCAAGTCAGGTCCTTCATGTTCGCTGCGTGGTAAACTTGACACGTGGCAGCTTTTCAGTGTTGCTTTGGCGCCTGTCTTAAGTCTGCTCTTCCTTTTTTCGAGCGCTCGCGTGAAATTTTCTCGTTCAGGATACCCTGTCCGCTCAGGGTTCGACTCGCAAAGGGAAGGTTTTGGGTAGCCTTTACACGGACGTCGGGCTTGAAAGCCACTTGTTCTATCACGAGCGTACAGGGTTTTTCATGAGTGAGTTCGGCTGTTTTGCTTACGTGGAGTCATAACAGCAAAGTTTTTGCTTTATAAGTTCCAAAAGCAGCGCGCTTACAAAGTCGGCGATCTTCTCCACATGGCCTGTGGTCAACAGAGCCTTCCCGCCACAAGGAAAAAACTCTTTGCTGCGAGTCTTATGGGCGTAAGGCCCGCTGCTTATACGCACGAAACCATACGCTTGCCAGACGAATCGGTCTGACCTTTAAACAGCGAATGGTTCTCCCACGTTTGGATGACCGAGTCCTAGTCCGCTTGTAGTAATTACCTACAAATTTACTCGCATCTACCTTGCGCTGCGCTTTCCCTATGCTCGTCTGGCCTCGGCCTCCCCGCAGGGCCGCACTTGTTCCCCCCGCGCTTGCGCGGTCGCTGTGACAGACGCACAACCCAATGACCTACTCGCGCATCTCTCGTCACGATGAGCCTGGTGTTTCGTCACGCACTGGCGACGGCTAGCTTGCGGTGGCAGCCAGGGCCAGGACTTAGTGCGCGACAGGAGTGCGGTGGCTGGTCAGATTCCGCGCAAGTCTGCTGGCTCGCTTCTGCCTCGAGGACTACCCTTTCGACCAGCAGCTCCTCTCCATCCCCATCAAACTGCGGCATCGTAACATGCGCAAGCTGCGCAACATCTACTTGGTGCATCCTGGCACGCTCGGCCTCAGGCCTCTGGAGCCAAACTGCACTGGCCACGCAATCGATGTTGCCGGCATCTTTGTGCTGAGTTGGTCGGTGGTGCGCGTCACCGGCGTGGTGCCGATGCGCGCGGACATCTACGCCCTGGCGATCCAGGTGCTTCCCACACATTGCGCCAGCGGTTGCCGCCTGGAGCAGATTTGTGAAGCCTCCAGCACATGTGCGTTTCGGGACGGAGCTCACAAATGACCTCTGCGCAGGCGAGAGGCGTGTCCCAGACAGAAGGCTCCTGCACGAGCTGCGTGCGAGATGCTGTGATGCAGCTTTCGGAGAGAGCAGGGTGTGAGCTGTGATGCAGTGTGCGCAGAGAGCAGGGTGGTGGCGTGCTGTGATGCAGTGTGCGCAGAGAGCAGGTGCAGATGATGCAAAGGTGCGCAGAGAGCAGGGTGCGAGATGCTGTGATGCAGCAGCGGAGAGAGCAGGGTGGTGGCGTGCTGTGATGCAGTGTGCGGAGAGAGCAGGGTGCGAGCTGCTGTGATGCAGTGTGCGGAGAGAGCAGAGCGAGCTGTGATACAGTGTGCGCAGAGAGCAGGGTGTGTGCTGGGGATGCAGTGTATGAGAGAGCAGGGTGCGAGCTGTGATGCAGTGTGCGCAGAGCAGGGTGCGAGCTGTGATGCAGTGTGCGGAGAGAGCAGGTGCGAGATGCTGTGGTGCAGTGTGCGGAGAGAGCAGGGTTCGAGCTGTGATGCAGTGTGCGGAGAGAGCAGGGTGCGAGCTGTGATGCAGTGTGCAGAGAGGGCAGGGTGCGAGATAAGCTGTGGATGCAAGTGTGCGCAGAGAGCAGGGTGGTGGCGTGCTGTGATGCGATGTGCGGAGAGAGCAGGGTGCGAGCTGTGATGCAGTGTGCGCAGAGAGCAGGGTGCGAGATAAGCCGTGATGCAGTGTGCGGAGAGAGCAGGTGCGAGCTGCTGTTATGCAGTGGGAGAGAGCAGGGTGCGTGGGCGCATGCACTTGCGGGAGAGAGTAGGGTGCGAGAGTGAGATGCAGTGTGTGAAAAGAGCGGTGGTGGTGATGAGCTGTGATGCAGTGCACGAGAGAGCAGGGTGGTGAGGCGGTGATGCAGCGTGGGCGGGGAGAGCAGGGTGCGAGCTGCTGTGATGCGATGTGCGGAGAGAGTAGGGTGGTGGCGTGCTGTGATGCAGTGTGCGGAGAGAGCAGGGTGCGAGGTGCGTGTAAATAATTGAGAAATTTATTTCTCAATTATTTTGGAAGTACGGGGGAGAAAATTTCTGCTTGCAAAAATTGAGCCCGAGGCTCGACGAGGACATGTGAATTTTTTGCGGATTTTTTCCCGAGGATTTCTCAAGGCAGAGCCGAGGAATCCGCGGGGTCGACTTCTCTGTGGTCTGATTGGCTACGGTGT
The DNA here is from genome assembly GCA_001247695.2 of Cymbomonas tetramitiformis. Taxonomy (NCBI): domain Eukaryota; kingdom Viridiplantae; phylum Chlorophyta; class Pyramimonadophyceae; order Pyramimonadales; family Pyramimonadaceae; genus Cymbomonas; species Cymbomonas tetramitiformis. Next base: position 24,483 of record LGRX02008958.1, read on the forward strand.
CACGGGGGAGCCGTGACAGTCGAGTCAGATCTGTGTTCTGGCAGAGCAGGAACACAAAGGTGCTTTCTGATTGGTTGAGCGAGATCTGTGTTCATGCGGAGCATGCAACAGAGATGTGCACTTTGCAAGGCTTGTGTCGCTTGGGCGGAGCCCGTGAAGATGAAGAGACTTTCGGAGCTTTTGAAATAAGCTGCGACAGTTCACTTCACTTCATTCTGCGAGAACTTCGGGCTCCGAGTCTACCAATTCAAAATTTTTAAAAATTCAAACAAGTTCTCGTAGAATTTTGAAAGCAATGGCAGCAGTAATGAACGCAGTAAACAGCGGATCGGTGGCGGAGATTAAGACGGTGTACGGGGACCTGAGACTGATGACGCGTATGCTAGCGATGAGCGGTGGAGTGGAAAAGAAGTGTGACGCGGTAGCGCCAGAGTTGGATCGATGCGTTCGTTTCTTTGAAACAGCAGACGTGGAGAGCGCGGGGGAGATGCTAGAGTATGCGGTGGCGCTCGGCGCCTTTACGCCTGCGGTGCGGGTCGACAGAGGAAAGGTGACGGAGAAGGCGATTCTGAAGCCGCCGGCGAGGGAGAGACCGGCTTTCATGGCAGCGCTGGTGGAGGCAGCGGAGCAGTGCGTGGAGGTGCTGGTCACGCAGATGGGCTTCAAGCTCCCGGAGGTGCCGCAGCAGTCGGCGTCAGAGAACCGTACCAGCGACAAGCGGGCGCGGGAGGACGACGATGAGAATGAAGAGGAGGAGGAGGCAGATGGTGCTGTGTTTGAAGAGGGGGAAGAGGTTGCGACAGCGGAAAGGACCAAGAAAGGTAAGAGAGGTGCAGGTATCTCGCCGGATGATCTTGCGCGGGACGAGGAACTGAAGCGACTGATTGACGCGTTCTTGATGCAGAAGGTGACGGGCTATACGCCCGCAACTGGAAAAGGTGAAAGCTCTTTCCTCGCTCTGCGGGAGATGCCTTGCGCGAAACTGAGGAAGCAGATTATTGCTGACCCAGTATCAGGAGAGATGAAGTCTGTGGCAGTTCCGCGTCTGACTAAAGCCCAGTTCTTAGCGCAGAACATGAAAATGGTTGAAAAGATCGAGCCTGAGTTTGAACGGGAGCACTTTTTGAACTATATTTCCTGGATCGTGAGCCTTGACGACAGGTATGCGTGGGCAGACCTGTATGACTTTGACACTCAGGTTCGGGATGACATGATTGCGGGGAGAATTGAGTCGTGGGACCCCATACAGTTGGGTTTCCGGTTCCTTTACTCGTTTCTGGAGACTCTGGGTGAGGCGAGCCGGCGTCTACTTGACGACAAAGGCAGCCGAGGGAAGAGTACTCGTGACAACCGGGACAAAGGTTCGAAAGGTAAAGGTGACCGGAAGGACGCTGTCTGTGATTTCTTTCAACTCGCGCGCGGGTGTAAGAAAGGAAAGGACTGTGGATTTATCCACGCGTGCCGCAAGTGTAAGTCGGCAGCGCACGGGTCTTCGGAATGCGACAAATGACTAGCCGTGGAGGAGGAGGAATTGGAGGAGGTACAGGAGCCGGTTTCGCCTGTACTGCGGGAACCGGCAGGAGGAAAAGGTGAGGCAGCGCGGGGGAAGGCGCGTAAGCCGGAGAGGACTTGGACAGCGAAGTTTTTGGCGTTGTTCACCGCGGTGGCAGTGTCGTTGGCGTCATACGGCGTGCCAGAGGCAGACCACCGCCAGTACCTGCAAGATGTGGAGGCGGTGGGCGCGGTGGTGTCGCCACTTACGCTGCGGGCGGACAGATGGGCGCAGGCAGCCTGGGGGTTGCCGGGCGCGGATGCGGTGGTTCGGGGGATTGCCACGGGCTTCTCGTGGCAGCAGGCTGAGCCAGAGGAGTTCTTCCGGGTGGAGAATTATGTGCCCCCGGAGCACGAGGAGAAGGTCGAGATGAAGCTGCAAGAGGAAGAGGCAACGGGAAGGATGGTGCGCACAGATGTTGAAAGTGCGCCCGGTGTGTCTGCTCTTGGAATTGTACTAAGAGTTATGGATGGAAAGGTGAAAGAGAGGATTGTGCACGACCTGTCTAGACATGTAGAACTGTCAGTGAATGACAACTGTGAGATTGGCAAGAGAAGGTTCCAGTCTGTGGAGGAAGCCTTTGGTCTGTTGCAGCCATACAGTTTTATGGCCAAGATTGACTTGAAGAGTGCGTACAGATTTGTTGGGATTGCTGCGCCACTGTGGAGGTTCCTGGCGAGCGAGTTCGGAGGGGTGAGGATTGACACAAGGTTCCCGTTCGGGGTTAAAGCTGCCCCGGGGCTCTTTCACGACATAACTCAACTGGTGAAATTGATGATGCAGCAGAGAGGTTTCCCGGGGATTGTGGTGTACTTAGATGATTTTATTTTGGTGGCTAACTCGGAAGAGGATTGTCAGCGGGGTTTTGAGATGCTGCTGGAGCTTGTTGAGTATTTGGGATTTGAGGTGGCCCCGGAGAAGGTGGAGTCACCTAGACAGGATTTGGTCTTCTTAGGAATTAGACTGCAGTCCAACTACTCAGGACTGGGGATTGTGACGATGAGTGTTGAGGAGAGTCGGGTCCAGAAGGTGGCCTCAGCCTGTAGGGAGATGGCGGTGTTGAAGACAGTGAGAGTTAAGGAAGTGCAGAGATTGGTGGGCCAGTTGATGTTTTGTGCACGGGTAGTGTACGGGGCCAAGATGTTTCTGAGGTCCGGGTATGACTTTATCGGGAGAGCTGGTAAGATGAGGAGGTTCTATGACTCGGTACCGAGGGACCTCAGTCGGGACTTGATGTGGTTGGCCAAAATTTTGGAAGAGTACAACGGTCAGGCTGTGGTACTGAACCGAAGGCCGGTGGTGAGAGATTTCTTTGCAGTGGATGCTGCCGGGGAAGAGGCAGTGGACGGGGGAATGGGTGGTTTCTTCGGGGGAAGATGGTTTGCAGTGAAATGGGAGGAGGTGAGGCAATGGAAGGTTCAGCCTTTTAGCCCATTCAGAGATGTGGCTTCGAGCCACATCAACTATTTGGAGCTGTTTGTAATTTTCTGGGCCCTGAGGAAGTGGGGGCACCTGTTGAGAGGGTGTAAGGTTGTCATTTGGAGTGACAATGAAGCAACCAGATTAATGACAAGGAACCTGTGGGGGAAGGCAACATTCATTCCTTTGCTGAAGGAAATTTTGTTGCTGACTATCAGACATGATGTGAGGCTGGTAATGAAAAGGATTTCCACAAAGGCCAATGACTTGGCTGACGCTCTGAGTAGGAGTCAGATGGGAAGGTTTCAGGACCTGCTGAAGGGGTGGTCGAGGAGAGAGGCCCCGAGGGACCTGGATGACTGGATGGTGAAAGACTGGTTGTGGGACAAGATTAGGCCGCTCGGGCCCTTTGCAGTGGATGCATGCTGTGATGAAGTGGGAGGGAACTCCCGGTGTTTCCGTTGGTGGTCCAAGGAGGACTCTTGTTTGATGAAACAGTGGAGGGGGCTGAATGTGTACTGCAACCCACCCTTCTCCTTGCTGTGGGAAATTCTGACTCATTTCCTCAGGGAGAAGCGAGCAGCGCCCAACACAACCTCTGCATTGTTTGTGCTGCCCTTCTGGCCAACTGAGAGATTCTGGCTAGAGCTTGTGGTGCCAGCCATTGAGGCCGGGTTGTTTGTGATCCTTGAGTACATCCCAGTAGACACAGATGTGTTCACCTCACCGAACGGGGTAAGGGGATTGAGGAAGGACTGTGGCCCCACTAGGTGGCCGGTGGTGCCGGTGGCCTGCCCAGTGACAGCCCGGAAGGGGAAAGCATGGAAGAGAATTGGTCTGTGATTGACCATGGAGGGGGGCAAAGGGGCAATGCAGAGTATGCAAAGCCCAAGGAATGGCTGAAAGCCAGGTGGAACTTCATCTTGAGTGTTGCTGATGCGGACAACACAAAGAAGAATCACACGACCGGCCAGAGAGCCTTTGTTAGATTTATGCTAGCCTTCGGAGAAGGACCGGTGGTACCGGTGTCAGATGAGGATCTAGCGATGTTTTATGTTTTCCAGTCACAGACTTGTAAAGTCTCCACCTTGAAGAGCTATACAGCCGGTGTGAGGAGATTGCATCTAGAGGCGAAGTTTGAGTGGGTGCCTGTTAGCCACCGATTTCCAGTAGCTCAGACTATGAGAGGACTGAAGAGGCTACTAGGAGATGAAGTAAAAGTGTAAAACAGAAGCTCGCAATTACATTGTTTATACTTGCAAGAATGTATCAAGTAATGAATTTTATTGACTGTAACATGGTGACTTTGTGGGCAGCAATGTTGACTGCCTTGTTGTGCTTGCTTCGAAAAGACAATGTTTGTGTAGGAAAAGTGGATGCCTTTAATGTTAGGCGGGTCCTTAGAAGAAAGGACTTTGTTATACGGAATGAGACAGTGTGGGTGACACTGGTGTTCTCGAAAGTGATCCAATTTGAGGAAAGGACACACAGAGTGGCCATGAGGGCCACGGGTGGAATGTTGTGCCCGAGACGGGCTTTAGCCAAGTGTTTTGAGCTAACCCCGGCAGAGCCGGAGAGCCCGGCTTTCCTGTGGAAGTCAAGGGGCAGGACTGTGCCCATGACACACGGAGTGTTCGTGGGGGAGGTGAAGAAGTTGATCCGGAGGATCGGTCTTGACCCGAGTCAGTACTCGGGACATAGTTTTCGGAGAGGGGGGGCCACGGTGGCCTTTAACCTCGGGGTAGACCACCTGTTGATTAAACTGCAAGGAGACTGGGTCTCGAATGCATACCAGAGGTATGAGCAGTCGACTGAGGCACGGAGGCTGGAGATGCGTGAGAGGCTGGCTGCCAGAATGAAACAAGTGGAGAGTAAGTGGAAGTGCATCGGTAAGCACAAGTCTGGCAGCAAGTCACTTCGGCATCCGGGTAGCTGAAGCGCCAGCCGGTTGGGAGGAAGGAACTTGCAGAAGCCGTGAGGCCCTGCAGTTGGGCTGACTCTTCGGCAACCCCGGTTGCAGACCACCTTCCTAGAAGTACTCAAAGTTTGTTGTGAAACAAAGGTGCTTATGAGCACCACCTCTGTCCCAGAAATTATCTCCCTGGGAAGTACTTGTGTAAATAATTGAGAAATTTATTTCTCAATTATTTTGGAAGTACGGGGGAGAAAATTTCTGCTTGCAAAAATTGAGCCCGAGGCTCGACGAGGACATGTGAATTTTTTGCGGATTTTTTCCCGAGGATTTCTCAAGGCAGAGCCAAGGAATCCGCGGGGTCGACTTCTCTGTGGTCTGATTGGCTACGGTGTCACGGGGGAGCCGTGACAGTCGAGTCAGATCTGTGTTCTGGCAGAGCCGGAACACAGAGGTGCGTTCTGATTGGTTGAGCGAGATCTGTGTTCATGCGGAGCATGCAACAGAGATGTGCACTTTGCAAGGCTTGTGTCGCTTGGGCGGAGCCCGTGAAGATGAAGAGACTTTCGGAGCTTTTGAAATAAGCTGCGACAGATCACTTCACTTCATTCTGCGAGAACTTCGGGCTTCGAGTCTACCAATTCAAAAAGTTTCCCACACCCCTGCCCGGGAGGAAGGAACTTGCAGAAGCCGCGAGGCCCTGCAGTTGGCCTGACTCTTCGGCAACCCCGGTTGCAGACCACCTCCCTAGAAGTACTCAAAGTTTGTTGTGAAACAAAGGTGCTTATGAGCACCACCTCTGTCCCAGAAATTATCTCCCTGGGAAGTACTTGTGTAAATAATTGAGAAATTTATTTCTCAATTATTTTGGAAGTACGGGGGAGAAAATTTCTGCTTGCAAAAAATGAGCCCGAGGCTCGACGAGGACATGTGAATTTTTTGCGGATTTTTTCCCGAGGATTTCTCAAGGCAGAGCCGAGGAATCCGCGGGGTCGACTTCTCTGTGGTCTGATTGGCTACGGTGTCACGGGGGAGCCGTGACAGTCGAGTCAGATCTGTGTTCTGGCAGAGCCGGAACACAAAGGTGCTTTCTGATTGGTTGAGCGAGATCTGTGTTCATGCGGAGCATGCAACACAGATGTGCACTTTGCAAGGCTTGTGTCGCTTGGGCGGAGCCCGTGAAGATGAAGAGACTTTCGGAGCTTTTGAAATAAGCTGCGACAGTTCACTTCACTTCATTCTGCGAGAACTTCGGGCTCCGAGTCTACCAATTCAAAAAGTTTCCCACACCCGCCCGCCGGGAGGAAGGAACTTGCAGAAGCCGTGAGGCCCTGCAGTTGGGCTGACTCTTCGGCAACCCCGGTTGCAGACCACCTCCCTAGAAGTACTCAAAGTTTGTTGTGAAACAAAGGTGCTTATGAGCACCACCTCTGTCCCAGAAATTATCTCCCTGGGAAGTACTTGTGTAAATAATTGAGAAATTTATTTCTCAATTATTTTGGAAGTACGGGGGAGAAAATTTCTGCTTGCAAAAATTGAGCCCGAGGCTCGACGAGGACATGTGAATTTTTTGCGGATTTTTTCCCGAGGATTTCTCAAGGCAGAGCCGAGGAATCCGCGGGGTCGACTTCTCTGTGGTCTGATTGGCTACGGTGTCACGGGGGAGCCGTGACAGTCGAGTCAGATCTGTGTTCTGGCAGAGCAGGAACACAAAGGTGCTTTCTGATTGGTTGAGCGAGATCTGTGTTCATGCGGAGCATGCAACAGAGATGTGCACTTTGCAAGGCTTGTGTCGCTTGGGCGGAGCCCGTGAAGATGAAGAGACTTTCGGAGCTTTTGAAATAAGCTGCGACAGTTCACTTCACTTCATTCTGCGAGAACTTCGGGCTTCGAGTCTACCAATTCAAAAAGTTTCCCACACCCGCCCGCCCGGGAGGAAGGAACTTGCAGAAGCCGCGAGGCCCTGCAGTTGGCCTGACTCTTCGGCAACCCCGGTTGCAGACCACCTCCCTAGAAGTACTCAAAGTTTGTTGTGAAACAAAGGTGCTTATGAGCACCACCTCGGTCCCAGAAATTATCTCCCAAGGAAGTACTTTGTGATGCAGTGTGCGGAGAGAGCAGGGTGCGAGATGCTGTGATGCAGTGTGCGGAGAGAGCAGGGTGCGAG